>SRPS01000020.1:0-187966 GCA_018360175.1 Claviceps arundinis
GCAGGCAGAAACGGCAGAATGCGTTTGTATTCTTGGCATTATTCCCTAATGCAGGCATCTAAGCGAGCCCGGCTAGCGCGGTACTTCATGGCGTTTGCAAAGTTGAAATCTATGCATTTGAGAAATTTCCGATATCTTTCTAAGCGAAATAGCAAACGAAAACGGCTAGCGCGGCCAAAATATGCAATTAAGGTGAGTTTGCAAGAGTTTGCAAAAATTGTTGCCGTTCGTGGATCACACCCGTGATGGAAAAAAATGACGATGATGACCTTCGCCTCGCAGTATCGATTATTTGGTACTGCGGTGCACTCGCAGCCGTGAAAATAGTGCTCTTTCGACCTTATCAACGCCTTCAAGAGCATGTTAGTAGTTCTCGTGATAACCTTGACAGAGAACCTCTGCTGACGCGCGCCGCACAGCGCTGTTGCAGCGCAGTTGTAGCGAGTTTCAGCACTCGCGGGGGGCATTGGCCGCTATCGAGGCGCTGAGACGGCGGGAAGCACTGTTGCAGCTCTGTTGCAGCGAGTTTTAGCACTCGCGGGGGGTATTGGCCGCTATCCAGACGCTGGGACTAGCTAACACCCGTAGAGCAATTACTGACATCCTCGATAAGATTTAACAAGAAAACTAAGAAGGACCTCGAAAAGTCTTCTAGGCATGATATCTGGTCATTATATTACAGGTACGCATCGCCGAGTCAGCTCCAGCATCGTAAGTAAGCTACGCACAAACTCACACGGGAAAAATATCCCCGGAAATAATTAAAATACATGTTTGTTCCGGTCGCGGGGTAAACCTCGACGGAACACCTGTCTCCAATATTACCACACAGCTCTCGAATCTTCTCCTCATCAGGCAGCGTTACATAACCCCAAGCTTAGATAAAAAACGCAAACAGACCAGCAGCGACAGCAGCAAAACTGTATCTGTCAACAGAAGCACCGGCCGTAGGTACAGAAGAAGAAGACGGCGAGCCGTCTGTAGCAGCAGGCATGCCGTCAGCGCCAGAGGACATGCCATTGGTAGCAGCAGGCATGCCGTTAGCTCCAGAGGACATGCCATTGGTAGCAGAAGGCATGCCAGTGCCACCAGAGGACATGGCACCACCCATCGTAGCATTGCCGGTCTGAGGCTTGACAACCGCCTCGTACTTGCCGCACTGGGCGTTCTCGGCCTTGAGGCACGAGCTCTGGTCGATGCAGATCGCCTGGAGATGCTCGCCTTGCGATTTGATGATGGTGGCGGGGGGACTACAGGCACGGTTGAAAGCCTTGTTGAGTGAGTCGGCCACGGCGGTGACGTCGTCCTTGGCGACGCCGAAGGAGGCAGCTGCGAGGCCGACCTGAGCGATGAAGTAGTCCATTTCTGGCTTGCCTAGGCCCATGAACTTGTGGACCTATATGATGGGGGATAGGGGTTAGTATCTCAAAGATGCATGAGGAGAATAGCTTGCTCTTTTCGTCGTTCTTCGTCCGTGAGAGAGACGTGGAGGGATAATGCGTACCTCATACATGGAAGCCTGCCCGTTGTATGCCTCAAAACCGGCCATGCCCTGCATAGAGCAGCCCAGCAACGAGCCAAAGTAGTCGTACAGGTGAGTGAGGAGGAAGCTAAACGACACGCGGCGGTCAGTAATCCAATTGAGGCTCATCATAACAAGATTCGATAAGAAAGATCAGCCATACTATTGTTTGCTTGTGTTGTTGTTGGCAGGTTTGTTGTTCTTCAGGGGCTCCGCACCACCTCCATCCAAAAAGTTGATAGAAACTCCAGACTTGCCACCCCTGTTGCTCGAAGCCAGACCACCGTTGAAGTAGGGAGCCAGATTGACTTTTGTGCCGTCAATCTCACCGGGGGCAAGAATACCCGGGACCGTAACGCCGACGTTGGGCATGGTATCTTTACAATTTGGTTAGCGGATGAGATTCTGTGAGCAAGGGGGTTCCAAGCAAATTTCACATACAATTGCCAATGACGACTGTGTTGACGAGCAACGTCAAGAGAGTAGCCTGGTTCTCAGCAGTGTTGTTCTTCAGCAGAGCCTTGACGTAATAGTCGCAGATGGGCTCATCCTTGGGACGCTGAGCCTGAACGGCGGTGCCGGCGGCGGCAGCTAGAGCGAGGGTGCCGAAACGCATAATGAACGAGTCTGTTGTGAAGGGGAATATCGAGGTATATCTTCTTTGACGTAGGAGCTCAACAATGATCTATCTTGTTGACCTAGACAATGGAGTGCTCGTGCGTGAATAGGTGCATAAAGGCTGAAAGGCTAGAAGGTGGACAACAGGAGGAGATCAAGGTCTTCGAAGGGGGTCAGCATGTTGTAGGCAGCAAGAGCCGCACAACTTTATCTCAAAGGTCGAACAGAAATGTCCGCATCATTGTTGAGCTTGTTCTCGTTACCGGTACAGCGGAATGCGTTGTCTTGGCCTGGCGAATTAAGCCACGGATGGGCGACGCTCCGAGGGGGTGGACCGTCACTGGCTGACGCGGACGAGTCGTTGCTGGCGTGAAGTACAACGCCAAACCGCCGCCATTTCTCATCTGCTTTCTGATACATAGCTAGTAGACTCTAGGTAGCCCAGACCACTCACACGCAGTCAGTGAGCTCTATTGAGACATAGGTAGGGCCCCGTCGACAGCGACGTAAAGCTCATATATACAGGGTTCGAGGCCGTCTTGGTCTGCTCGTCGTCGGCACCAGTAGCTGCCGGAAACAAATGCTGAGGTCACCAAGCGGCACCATTGGTGGGAGCGAGACTTGTCTGGCCCGGTGCGAAATGAAACTTGGTGCAATGGGGCGCGGAAGGCGTCCCTGTCTCCAAAACGGGCTGAGCAGCTGAGCCATTCGAGGCGATCTGCACTGCTGGAACTCTGGAAGGGAAACCTTGAATTCCCGAAATGTCACATCAAGTCGCTCTCCCGCTCCACCGGCTTTCCCAATTTGAGCCCTGTCCAATAGGATCCATTCATCGCCTTACCAGGTATGTACGTACCTACCTAGGTACATACCTCGCCTCGCTCCGCACATCCGCCAAGGCGCCCCCCATGTACCCCAGATCCCTAGCTGGCGAATGAGAGCCATTGGATTGGCAAGCGCCATTCTTCATCTAGACTTTTCCCCCAGCTCGCCGCAGCCAGCTTCACATGGTGATGATTTCGGATCAAGAGCTTTCCGAAGGCGAGGCTTTGCTTTTTTCGGGCCTTCAGCGCCAGCAAGTTCCGACCGATCTACGTATCGACGGATGCGCCTTTTTTTGTGCTTAGCAGGGCGCCCAATCGTGAACTCCTCACTTTGCGCTTCTGGCCTGCTTTTCTTTTCGACGACAACGTCTTGGCGATTGTTTGTTGCTCGCTATGCATTTCTGGACTCTGAAGTGACCCAGAGATGAGATGAATGCATCGGGACAAAACTTGTTCCGTGAAGATCTACAAAGTACACCTACATATAGTAGTAAGTACAGACTCACGGATCGGAGGTACTTTGGGTGCTATGTAGAGCGTATGTAAAAGACCCCTAGTTGAAGGTTATACTGTGCAAACAGTGCAATGTGTCTAGTGATGAAAGCGAACTTGCAGAACATAGACGTTATGAAGCATTGGCTCTGCCGCCTCTCTCAGTCGTGCTGCATTTATAACAGCACGAGCACCCAAGTCGTCTCCTTCATTTTCAACACGTCACATTCCTAAACAATAATAAACGACAATGTAGGTTTTCAAGTAACCTACCTATATGGCGGCAACTCTCGGCCTGTTGCATCACAGTCTACAAAACCGTAAACGGCCAACGCTGCATGGGGCCCCAGCTTGGTGTCCACGCTACAAACTCTATGATCCCCCATTCCACTCCGACGCCACTTATTAGGTACTACATATGTACATGACTTATTTGTTACCTACCTTATCATACCCACTCTGTATGCCACCCGCAAACAGATCCCTCACTGAACACCCCGCGCTGCATGTATATCTAAAGAAGCATACATACTACCCAACACGCCCGCGGCCCAAGTTCCAACAGTGATTAGTTTAATTTAAATGACAAGTTTCTTGCCATGATATTTGAACTGCGGCAGAGATTGCACGGCGGCGAGCTTCTTCCTCTGTGGAAAGCCGTCAAATGAGGAAGCAAAGGTGGCGACGGAGTGGGCAATCAACTATAATTCATCTTGTCAGCAAACGGAGCTAACACATGGGGCGGAGGAAAACAAGCAGGTAGAAACCTGGTGGATCAAAACTCACCTTAGTGTTGACCTCCCAGGCCGTCAGGTTCAGATTTTGCAAATCATCTCCAATCTGATGGTAATTCTTGTCATACCATTCGCCTGCCTTACCGCCAAACATGGCTTCCTCCTCCTTGGTCTTGATCTGCTCTGCACCCGTGGCAATTCCGCCGGCAGGAATGCCTCCCTTGATGAAGCCGTCATAGTCGCTTCGCCCATCAAATGGCACGAGAGTGTAGTTCAGTCCCTGGTCCTTGTACCAGTTGATATACAGGTCCCGCAGCGCCTGCGAGCCGGCAGGGCTCACGTCGTCTGTCGCATTGTAAATTTGATAGGCAAAGTTGGGACTGGCCATCATGTCGTAGTCCATGAAGAGGCGGACCTTGCGATTTTCTTCATCCGAGAGCGATGCAACGTAGTAGTCGGAGCCTACCAGGCCTTCCTCCTCAGCGGACCACCACGCGAAGCGGACGCAGTTCTTGACACGGTAGCGAGCCAGCTGAACAGCAACCTCCAACACAGACATAGAGCCAGAGCCGTCATCGTTGATGCCTGGGCCCTCGGTGACAGAGTCGCTGTGACCACCGAGCATAGCACAGTTGTTGGGGTCGCCTCCAGTGGTCTGCGCAACCACATTATTCGTCTGGACAGTGTTCACGGTCGAGTCTATAAAGGCCGATGCAGACATGACCCTGCCCCTCGACAATTGCTCGGCATACTCGCCACCTTCCCGACCGCCCAGGCCAAAGGTCGCAACCTGATCTTTCGAGGGCGTACTCAAGGAGCCGTGGAGCTCTTCAGGGTCGGTGTTGTAGACGACAGCTGCCACGGCACCAGCCTTGCCAGCCAGCGCTGACTTGAGGCCAAAGGCGCACTCGCCGCGCTTGATAAAGGCGATGTTTCCACGGACGGTAGACGGGTAGTCCGACTCATGGCAGCCGACCTTGTCGACGAGGATCAAATCTCCAGAGACAGGCTGCTTTTTGGCCGTGGGTGGCGTCAGGCCCATGGCTGTGGTTGTGTTGGGACTCTTGGAACCGATGGTCAGGCGGAATTCGTGCACCTTGCCCGATGTAGCGCCAAAAGTCTGCTGCGACACGTTGTAGTAGCCTTTCAGGGCAGCCAATTGCGACTTGATGTATTCAATCGTTGCAAGATGGCCTAGCATACGAAAGGAGAGTCAGTCCACTGGTAATAGCAGCGTTGAGAAAGGGACCTCGTATTCGCACCTTTGCTGCCAATCACCCTGGTAGGATGCCCAAACTCGCTCTCGGACTCCTTTGCGAACTCGTACAGCTTCTCTGCGCGCGCCTGCAGGTTCTTGATCTTTATCCTATCCTGCAAGCTCCCAGTCGCGATGAGGGGCGCGGACGAGTTGTCTAGACTCGTCGCAACGATGGGCGCGTGTTGAAGTTGCTGCTGCTGCCCGGGGAGAAGCATCGCGACGGCACTGCCGGCGGCAAGCGCCAACAAAGTGAGCTTCGCCATGGTGAAGACTGATGCAGCGCGAAACAAGAGAAGCAGGAACACGACCGACGTGAAGAAGATGAGAAGATGGGAGGATTATATCCGCACGGAGGTCTGACGCCATAATCGTTGCCGATGCAGGCACCCACCCTGGGGCTTGAATCTTGATTGATTAGAGCGCAGTATTGTAGATAAGAAAGTCCAATCAGCCTATTATCCTCACCCGCTCCACACCAATCAAGCAGCTTGTATCTTCCTCGGCCCGCAGTTCGTGGTGTCATCAATGATCATTCTTGCATTGTTTCTAGGTGACCTTACTAACTTTTATGGTCCGACACTGATCAGTTGCGGTGGTTGGAATGACCGACCGGTCACTAATAAACTACAGATTGGCAAGGAATCTTTGAGCAGAGCAACCTTCAGCCCCGGCCGAAGAATTTGCACCTCCGTATGAAGAGGCATCAGTCGACGTGCTAGAGAAAGAAGGCACAGCGGCGAGAGCATTCGATGTGCGTTGCTGAACTGATCGCCTAACGCGTATACTCTTGAAGGATTCAGGATGAACTAGATTTTATTGATCAGCCAAGCTTTTAGGAAGCGAGATCTTAACTGATCTACATACATATCTGTTCCGGCATCCACGGAAACACCCGACCAAGTCTGTCGCAAAATTCTCAACCCCGCCTGTTGACCGACAAGTTTTCACAATAGATCACCGAGTCGATCTACCGGCGAGATCAACAGAGAGGAACGACCTCCTACCGCTCCGATTTAAGCAACATTGATTGAAGCGGATGTACCAAAGTGCCTTCGGAGATTTGTCAAACATGGCTTCTTCTCGGCTGGATGGAAAAGAGCCCACAAGGATAACGACCATGGCACTTCTTCGACTATCGATGCGAGGATTGACGAATGTGGACCTGAGCATCCGCTTTCGAGACGACTCGGGTCATGGGGAGGAAATTCCTTCGGTCTGCTGAATCCTTGTGAACAAAACATACTTCTCGACGTTCTGCGGGGAGACAGCGCATTGTCCGATTACGACGGATTGCGTAGGAAGATTGCTCCTTTCTTACGGAAGTTGTTGGAACGGAACCTCCAGACAAGACGGAATGGCGTCGACTTATGGCTATTCGTCATGAACGGCAACGACAACGAATTCGACGCAGCCCTCGTTTCCGATTCATACTCAACAAGCCCGGCATGCCCTCAGAGTGGATTGCCAGTCGCCTCTCGCTCACCGTCAACTAGCTTCTGCCCAAGGGGATGGAGTCACAGATTTCGTTGACGTATAAGAAAAACTTGCCTGTCCTTCACGAACCGCCCTTGCAGTACTGTCCCATCCCGACGCAGCCTCAGCATGTACCCTAAGAGAAACCACTACCCCCCAAGCTTCTTCATAAGCCGCCTCTGCCGACACTCCTTCAACAAGACCTGGCCGGCGTTCTTCACGTCAAGATTACTGTCGGCACCCGTCTCAAGCCCGAGAGTGCTCCCGTCGACAAAGCTGTAACTGACCCCGCCAACGAGATACTGACCGAACCTCGTCACGGTACCCCGGTCCCCTAGAGACTCTGAAGAAGACCATTCCTCAGACCCTCTGAAGGCGCCGCTGTCCGCCCCTGTGTCGAGCCTGAACAACGTCCTGATGAAGCCCTCGGCAGGGGGGGTGCTACTGATGTAGGGGAACCCTCCCACAACGCAGACCCTGCCGATTTAGAAGAGTTCGACGGTCCCATCGACGATCAAAGGGGGAGATTTAAAGAGATATTGCGAGGGAAGTTTGCCCCTGCAACATATATGCTGTCTCCGGACCAGAAATCCTCCTGAACACCGTCCGCTCCGAAGCTTTTGATGAACACCATGACACTGGTGAATCATTTATTTGCGAACTGCGAGAGCTACTTCCGACTGGTGGAAAGACTGATACCGAGGGGACTCTTTTTGTGCGATCGATTGGGTGATTGCGACGGTGTTTGCGATATGTACGGATGAATGCGTTGCGTGTTCTGGTATGTTTTTGCCTTCTTGTTATACTTTATGTACACAGTTTGGATGATTACGCTCATTGTATGGGATTTTGGGAACTACTTGTATTCAATTGGATTGTGTTAGTTTTTGGCCACGACTGCGATTCCTCTCCTGTTCCATAAAAGAGAAGAGTTCGAGTTGTTGCACCGCCCCTTTTGTGCATACATGATAGGTAGAACATATGTACAAGAATCGAATATGACAAGTGAATGCGAATGTGCAGCACTTGTTCCTCTATGCATGAATTGTTTCTGTGTGACGGTTGATGGAAGATGGAACATGCATTAGACCTTGTAGGTCTCTCCAGAGTCTAGAGTCAGACACATGAAACGGTGACGTGTTGGTTGGGCGACCACGTGCGATGGGGCCCGACAGCGGCGAATCATCGTGCAGACATTGCCGCCCGGCTTGCTGCGATGCTGCAGTGCTGCTTACCTGTTAAAATGGAAAATGGGTGGCTGGGCTCGGAAGGCAGGAACGCCGTTAGCCGCCCGGGGGGTTCCTGCCGCACGAGCCAATCCCGTCGACGTGCCGCCGGTGCCGCCCGTCGCCAAGTTCCAACATCGCATCTCGGCGCCAATCCACCAGGCACCAAGTTAAGTTGTCCGTCACGACTCACGACCCTACCTATCTGGCGCCGCCCGTCACATCAGCCAGCCGTCCTACGAGATGCCAATGAGACGCTCGATTTGCAGTCGGCAGAAGAAGCGCATTTCCATTCGTCTGGCCCGCCATGCTGCTCTCTTCCCCTCCGCAGCGTCGTCATGGCCCACGGGCCACGATCAAGTCGCAGGTCAAACCGTCAAATCCATAGACTCGTATACATACATATCGAAAATCTGTCCCTCATGGCCCATGGGCAACACATTCTTCCCTTTGAACGCCTGCCGACTATTTGCTTCAAGTTCCTGTTCTGGTAATCAACCAGTGTTTTCTGTCGACAGGAGCCCAGCCAAACTTGGTGTGAGTCCACTTGCCCATTACATTATGCTGTCTCATACTGCTACCCTCCGGACTTTGGGATGCTGTATCCCAGCCGTCGTCGTATTCTAGGCTTCTTCGAGGCTTCTCCGGGGCCTGGATTACCTCAGCGCCCCATTCGTTTGGGTGCCTCAAATCGGCATCCGATAAACCAAGCCATGGTCCATGCCTATGATTGGGTTGTATGACCGTGCTCTGCCCACCAATTTTGTGCGACCATCCCCTCATTTGCACCTCACTGCTACATTTACTATGATACGCCCGCTGCCCAAGTCGGCGCTTGTGATCTATCGAATGAGAACAGTTCGCCCTGGCCTGCTTTGCCGCTTGTCTCAAAACTCCTCTACTCCCAACTCTGGTGTTCCCAACCCTCCTGGATTTCTTGTTTCCTCGTTAGCTGGTCTCTACGTCTCATCCCACAACTCACTATTTGTGATTATCTGGTTTTTTTGTTCTTTATCTCCCCCTTCGTTCGGACCTTTGTTGCTTGCAGCTGGCTTGGAAGCATCGTCAGTGTCCGTTCCTCGTTCCTAGTAGTAACGATATACATCACAAGCGAAGACCTCTTATTTCGCACTAGCCGCCCTGAACCGCCTTTCTTCACGTTTAATATAGGAACAAAGGCAACCCAAATTGCAAAATGGTCCTAGAAGGTTCGCTTCAACAACACCAAGAAAGCGTAACGTGAAGTTGAACAACCCATGTCAAGACTAACATTGCTGTGTGCTTTCCCCAACTTTTAGACAAGAAGCGGCCAGCCGCCCTAAACTTGACGCCCAGGCAGCCTGGTACACCATCCACAGAGGCCTCTATCAAGGCCTCACGGACGCCTCGCTTCGTAGAAGCAACCGCTGTCCATTCACCCGTGGATATAAAGACGTCGCCATTTGTCGACCCCAACAAGCTAGACAAGGGTAATTCGCAACAGCCTGGCCAAGTCGGCTTCGGCTACATCAGCAATGCCCCCGATTTGTCGGGCAATGGGCCAAAATCACCACTCAAGAGCGCCATGAAGGTCCCAGGGACGCCTGGCAGATCACTTGCCAATCCTCTGAGCCCGACCTTCAAGGAAGAGGTAGTTCTTGAAAAGGAGGAAGAAAAGAATGACCAGCAGCAGGTTAAGGACATTGTACGTTCCATTCCCGTTGAGTGCGCATCATTCTGCAAACACGGCAAGAAATCGAGAAAGAAAGAGAGGGAAGCGGAGATAAGAACCAAAAAGACGGTCGAAGCGGAAACCGAGGCAATCCATTTGATATTTCGACTGACATGACATTGAAACTATAGAAAGTCAAGACCCGCGTCCGCATGGCCAAGTTTGCCCTGCGTGGAGTCAACTTCAGCTGCTCTCTCATCATCTTGTCCATGCTGTCCGCCTCGTTCTCCATCTTCAACTCGACAAAGTCCCTGGCCGCCGCTAGCAAGTTCACACCTTGGGCGCCCAATACGCAACAGACGGCATGGCCTCAGAAGCTTACCCTGTCCATGGCCTGCGTCTCCCTATTTGCCTGTGTCTTGGTATTTTTCGCGTACTGCCGGGGTGGTCATAAGAGGGCCACCAAGGTGAACTCCTACTACTCCATGTTTGCCATCGGTTGGGTACGTCTCTCTCTCTTTTAACCTCTCACGAATGATCTCTTGAAATTACTGCTTTCCCAACCTCAGGTTCAGAGAGTTCTGAAATCAAGGTAGATATGTAGCTAACACGTTCACATAGTTCGTCTTGAGTCTGGTCCTCTGGGTCATCACAGCCGTGATATTCCAGCACAGCAAGAACAGCAGCAGCGACAAAGACATGTGGGGATGGGCGTGTGCCAACAATCAACGCGCTAAGATCTACGCCGACAAGGTCGACTACGTCCTGGTATGCCGTCTCCAAAATTGGACCCTCATCTGCATCGTCATCGAAATCGTCGTCGAGGTCATCAGCATTCTGCTCTACACCATCGTCTTCTACCGCTTCTGGTCGAAACGCCGCCTGATGAAGTCCATGGACATGCGCGACCGCGCCCGTTCCGACCTCTACCTCGCACAACTCCGCTCCCAGTCTGCGCCCAACACGCCTGGCTTCGTCCCCAAGTCTCCCGGCTACTCCATCTATGGGAACAACCTCAAATCGCCCGGCGCGCCCACAACGTACCGAAACCTCGCCGACTTGGAAGAGGCCATCAGCCCCTTCTACCCCCGCAACAGCAGCAACAAACAGGTCCCCGAGCCGTCGGCCCAGGTCTCAGTCTCTCCTCCGCAGTCTGCCGCAGGGTTCAAGCTCCAGGCACCACCTGCCAAGGCCCCCAGTGCTACGCCCAGGACCGTCCAGGCCGCCTTCTCACCTACTGCTCCTCGACCATCACCCTCACCACCCATTTCTGTTCCTCAGAAGCATGCTCCCCAAGCAGCTCATGAGCCAACATACGAGTCCGTTCCCATCCCTGGTGCCTACGCCGACCAAGTCATCAAGAGCCCGCGTGCTCAGCAGAGTAGGATTGGCCAAGCAAGTTGAGGATCCCTCATCAGCCAACAAAGCATCTGGCCCAGCAAGACGAGGGAAAACCGGTGAGGGATGTTAAAAGAGCCAAACCATGATGGATACAAGATTGGTGAAATGTGACGCCGACGGAGCGCCCAAGATTTGGACCTGGATCTTGGAGGACTTGATGAGTAATGACCACAATTCTCTGCGCTTACAAGACAGAGAGACTAAATTGCCTTATAATAATTCTTTTTTTGTGCTTTCTTTCTTTCTTTCTTTCTTTCTCTCTTTTCTTTTTATTTTCTCTTCTGTACTATTCCCCCTCTCTTGTCGTGGACGGTTCTCTCGATACCAATCGTTCTTTTTTGCTAGCGGGGAGCCATAGTCCATTTTACTTACGTAGGGGAGGACTCGGGACTCAGGAGTCAGGAGTGCTGGCTGAATCTACCAGGCTGCATGATTAAGATCCGGGACGAGTTCCCAGTACGTGTGGATCTTTGGGGGTTGAGCGTTCCGGTTGGGTTGATGTTGGTGTTGGTGCTGGTGCTCACTGCTCACTGCTTGGGAGCACATATATACGAAATGATACAATCTTCAATTCTAAACTTCACGTCTTTGTACGGTCCTCGCTGTGTACCGGTTCATGTGATGTCTACAGTCTAGGACATTAGCCATAGTGAACTGTGTTCGCTTGACGTGTACTACCAGATGGTTATCCATGCGAGAAATGCAGTTACTTCCACAGAGCAAGATGATGATGCAACAGAACGGGCCTTTCGGAACGGTCACGAAATGTGCGAAGTTAAGCAACAAGAAGAAAGTGATCATGATAAGCGACTCCTAGATACCCATGCCGGCGGAAAACACAGCAAGGGCAACGAATTCAGACAAGAGGAAACTGTGGCATTACTTTTCGGAGGATACCCCACCCACCCGCACCTTTGTAAAGTCGTTAAAGGTGCAGATGATAGTTCTGCGGATGCATTCGTCACGCAGCCATTCCATCCATCCTTCCATAACACGCCCCTCCGAAGCTCTGCTACCCATGCAGAATTAAAGACAAAGAAAACATCATCTTGGGCAGCGGAACGTCGGCCCCAAAATGTCCACTCTAGAAAACCACGAATCTATCAAAAGAGCTGTAACAAAGGAAACGACCTGGTTATAATATCCCCCCCTCCGCCGTTTTACGGCATCCATTTTTGTACCGCAAAAGGCAGTTAGCATCTTGTAGGCAGAATTGGCCACTGAGGTAGACCACAGCGAATAATTCTCCCCAAGTAAACTCATCATTTGCTTAGATGAGATCAGCAACGTTCATGGGCATTTCCTCAATCTGGGTGCTGTAGAACTGCTCAATCTCGCGCATCATGCGAACGTCCTCAGCAGTCACAAAGTTGATGGCAACACCCTTTCGGCCGAAACGACCACCACGACCGATACGATGGATGTAGTTCTCACGGTTGGCGGGCAGATCGTAGTTGATGACCAGGGACACCTGCTGGACATCGATACCACGGGCCAGCAAATCGGTGGCAATCAGAACACGAGAGGAGCCAGATCGGAACTCCTTCATAATCAGATCACGCTGAGACTGGTCCATGTCACCGTGCATGGCGGAGACGGTGAAGTCACGAGCAGTGAGCTTGTCGGTGAGCCAGTCGACCTTTCTGCGGGTGTTGCAGAAGATGACGGCTTGGGTGATGGTGACCGTCTCGTACAAGTCAGACAAAGTGTCGAGTTTCCACTCCTCCTTCTCGACGGCAATGTAAAACTGCTTAATACCTTCCAGCGTGAGCTCGTCCTTCTTGACCAGGATACGGACGGGGTCGCGCATGAAGCGGGTGGTGACCTCGAGGACGTCCTGGGGCATGGTGGCGGACAGAAGGACAACCTGAGTAGCCTGGGGCAGCAGCTGGAAAATGTCGTAGATCTGGTCGGTGAAACCACGAGACAACATCTCATCGGCTTCATCGAGAACGAACATCTTCATGCCGTCAGTCTTGAGAATACGACGCTGGATCATGTCCTGAACACGACCGGGGGTACCGACGACGACCTGAGGACCATCCTGGAGAGCCTTCATGTCGTCACGAACGCTGGTACCACCAATGCAGGCGTGGCATTCGATGTTCATGAAGTCACCGATAGCGACAACGACCTTCTGAATCTGCTGAGCAAGTTCACGAGTAGGGGCCAGGATAAGAGCCTGGCACTGCTTGACCGCGGGGTCGATCTTCTGGAGAACGGAAATAGAGAAAGTAGCCGTCTTGCCAGTACCAGACTGGGCCTGAGCGATGACATCGTGGCCCTTGATGACGGGCATGATGGCGCGCTGCTGAATAGCAGAGGGCCGCTCGAAACCGTAGGCATAGACTGTATGAATAGCAATTAGAACCATGAAAAAGGTGCCTCTTCATCCTGTTGCTGCCTTGTAGCGAAGACGAGGCGGAAACCAAGCGACAGCGTTTGACGCTTATCAGAAGGCAGGGAAAGAATGATTTTTTTACTCACCACCTCGCAGAAGCTCAGCCTTGAGGCTCATGTCATCAAAAGAGTCGACGGTCTCATCGTAGTTGGACTCAATCTGTCCTGCAGAAAGGGCATTTCGAGTTAGCCATTTTTGCGCTCATTTCGCGTGCGTCTGCTCGGGCCAGGCATGGCAGGCCGAGCCGAGCAGTATCGTAGAGCGTTCTTGACTGATGTGGGCGAGAACGAGCGCAATTTCTGCCAGCTCCCTCTGTGCTGCCAACTCTTCACCCGCGCGATGCATTTGAACATGCGGGCTCAGAGCACATCGTTCGATCATGTACTAGAACTCACCCTCGGGAACATCCTCGAGTCCCTTATCGGTAGCCATGATTGCGGTTTGGTTGGAAAATCTAGATCAAGCACAGCTCGATCTAGATAACGTCAAAAACACGGGGCGACGAAGTCGATTGGCAAGAAGATATCGCAAAGACCTCACTTGGAAGGCTGCGATGATCGGAAGTGAAATTAAAGTCTTCTAGATCCGTAAGCTCCCAAAAAATGCGAGAGCTGGAACGAAATCTAGGAAAAGTCGTGGTATCTTGTAGTGATGTTCCGTAATGGAAAGCGTTGCTGTAACGGAAAGGGTTGGGAAGAGGGAAAAAAATTGATTGCGGAGGGGCTTGGCCACTGGAATTTTTTCACAGCACAAAGTGCGATGACCAATCAGGAGCGACTGGGGGCGATGTGGGACCCACGCTTAGGGTACCTCCTGTGCAGATGAGATTTTGTTTGTGCTTTTTCTTTTTTTTTTTTTTTGGCTCAAACGCCACACATCCGCACACTTGTCCACATGGGCCAATGAAGCCAACGGCTCCGCCTCTCGGTTGGTGAGGAAAGCTGCCATCGCAGTCGCCGCCCGACGGGTTTTAGGCAGGTAAAAGAGATGCTGTTAACGGGCAGCGTAGATCATACGCAAGTTGCGACCAACAGACAGAAGAGTTTGAGTTAAACAGGACGCATCAGATAAACAGAGCAAGCAATATGTATACGGTATATCCTATTATCTGACTTACGAGCTTCCGAGGCGCCCAGACCGAGGCGCATCATAATGGAAGGCAGGCTGCCCTCCGTTTCGGATTGTGCCCGTGTTCCGCCCGACCGCGCTTGTACCTACTCCGTATGTTTTCAGCACCAACCACAACCGCGGCGACTCCGTAAACTCTACCAAATCTACAATTTCTTCGTCTGTACCACTCAGTCGCGTCCATTCCGCCTCTCGCGCAGCCGCTTGATTTCAATATTCTGTAAGCGGTAAAGCGGCTACCGACGTCGATCTGTCTCCAATTCTCTCGCGCCCCTTCTGCGACACAGGCTGGGTGACAGGCAGTTGTCAACCAAAGTTGGGCCTGGGACAATGCCTTCCGCTATCCTGGCCTCTGCTCAAGAGCAAGCCAACGGCATAATCAACGAGGCACATCAAGCTGCTAAGACAACTTCACTAGAAGACGATGCCGTTCCCGAAGGCGACTCGATCCCTACACATGCGCTTGGTGTGAAGCCATTGGGCAATTGCTTCCTCTCGGAGTGCCCAAATGCCAAAATAAACAGTGGAACATGGGGTGCTTTGCCAGATGAGATGGTCATGCTGGTTCTGGAGCAGATGGATGTCAGATCCTTGCTTAGTCTGGGCTCAACATGTAAATTTCTATATGCTTTCTGCCATTCAGACGAGTTGTGGAAAGCACTTTTCTTGCTGTGAGTGCTTTCGTGTTTGCCCAAGCTTTACTGCCTCTGACACTAGGCCTGCATGGACCCTGCGCAGTGTCTGTGGCATGTGCATATGCGGGCTTGTATTTGAAAAGTCCCAGAGACATGAAGGCTAATGGACTTTTGCGATATAGTCTATCGACCGAAGCTAGCCGATCTCTTAAGTGGCGTGGTTCTTGGAGATCAACTTTGTTGGCGATCTCCAAGACTCAGCAGGCTGTCGTGGATTGCGGGAACGTCTTCTCGGACGTCTTACATAGGCCTTTTGCGTGCAGCAACATCACCTTATCCAACTTCACGTCCAACATACCCAAGGCAAATCAGATACGACGCATGGAGAATCTCAGTTATGAGCAATACGCAGATCGATGGACGGAGAAGCCCTTCGTCCTCACGAAATGCATACAAGGCTGGCCTGTCATGTCCGAGTGGACGATCGAGAAGTTGCTCGATGCGTTTCGCAGCGTTGAGTTCCGCGCAGAGGCGGTGGACTGGACCATGGAGAGATACTGCGAATATATGAAAGACAATAGGGATGAGAGTCCCTTGTACCTGTTCGATCGCAAGTTTGCCGAGAAGATGAACCTTCGTGTCGGGCACGAGGACGGCGCAGCATACTGGCGACCAGACTGCTTTGGGCCGGACCTATTCGAGGTCCTGGGCGACGAACGGCCAGCACACCGATGGCTGATCATCGGTCCCGAGAGAAGCGGCTCAACATTTCATAAGGACCCCAACGGCACGAGCGCGTGGAACGCCGTGATCCAAGGCTCCAAGTACTGGATCATGTTTCCCCCAAAGGCACAGGTTCCGGGCGTCTATGTGTCCGAGGACAGCAGTGAAGTGACCAGCCCGCTCAGCATTGCCGAGTGGCTGCTGACCTTCCACGAGGAAGCACGAGAACTTCCTGATTGTATTGAAGGCATTTGCCACGCTGGAGAGATACTACACGTTCCCAGTGGATGGTGGCACCTGGTGGTGAATCTGGAAAGCGGAATCGCTCTGACGCAGAACTTTGTTCCCCAGACTCCGGGCCTCAATCTGCTCTCAGAGGTACTTCTGTTCATGCGAGACAAAGCCGACCAAGTCTCCGGCTTTGGTTGCAACATCGAGAGGCCCTATGAGTTGTTCAGGGAGCGTCTTGGCCAGAAGTATCCCGACGTGTTGGAGAGAGCTCTGGAGTTGGCGGACAAGAAGAGCGGCAAGAAGAGGAAGTGGGATGCTGTTATTGGAAAGGAGGCAGAGTCTCCTGGCTCTGGTGCAGGGTTCAGTTTTGGGTTCGGAGGTGGTGATGATGAAGATATTCCCTGAACGCTGCACAATGACGAACATGATGAAAAATAGACTACGTAGTTCACTTTGGCGCTCTTTTATTTCGATTGATTGCATGTTATCATGCGAATGTGTCTGAGCAAGATCTTGACATATGTACCCAATACCAATCAGAGGGTCGTTGCCCGTGACTTAGTCCCTTTCACGGCAACTGGAAGAGCAGCAAAACTATGTATAATGTACCTCACAGGATGTCTAGACAGGCTTTTTGCAGTAGGTATTGCCAAAGTCACTTCGCAACCAAAATTTGGCTGAGATTGGAAAAGACCTTCAGAAGTTGTCACAGACACCCAAATCGCGCATCTCTCATTTGCCCCACTTGTTCGTTGTGTTGTTATCATGGGCTCTTCGGTCTTCCATCATATCAACTCGAAGCTCATGACGCAGCTCCGGGGGCTGGTCTCCCCTCAAAATCGTCCGCATGTGCGACTTGGCGGCATAGTGCACTTAGGTAACAGGCCATGGATCCCAAAAAGAACATCCTTGACGCATCTAAACAACGCCGTATCGCGCTCTACCTCTTATAAGCTATTTCCACCAGCCCGTAATGAGCGCATCGCAAAACTCTCCCATCTCATCGTGCCTTACCCGGCGGTCCGACCGCCATGCCCGAGGAGTCTGATCTCTCCACCCCGTCTCCCTCTCCCCCACGAGAGCGAGAGCGGGATCGGACACGAGATCGGACACGAGATCGAACGCGCGAGAGACAGCAAGACCGAGACCGAGACCGAGACCGAGACCGCGATCGAGACCGAGACCGTGACCGTGACCGAGATGTTGGAAGGACTCGCGAGAGACAACGTGACCGTGAAAGGGACCGCGATCGCGAAACAGATCGCGACTCGACCCTGCGAAGCAAACGCCTGAGCATCGCCGACCGAATCCGCGGCACCTTTAATTACGGTCGCAAAGATGCCGGCGCCTCTGTACAGCGACGCGCATCGACCTCTTCTGCTCCTGCGGCCGCGAGGCAGTCCCCTATCCCGCTTATCCGGCAGTGGCTGGATACCTGCAATGCCGAGCATGGGACACACTGCGCAGACCACGACATGGCTGGAAATACAACGTGGCATCCAATCTACCTGATTGATTGCGTCGAGCGGCGTCTGGTCCACGCCAAGCCTACCGATCAATACGCAACCCTGAGCTATGTCTGGGGCTCGGCTGACCCGCGACACAGCAGCCCCGAAGGTCAAGCCCAGCTGCTGAAGGCCACGATCGATGCTTACCAGCTTAACATACCCGAAAAAGATATCCCGCAGACGATTCTCGATGCTATATGGCTTACGAAGAAGCTCGGAATACGGCACTTGTGGGTAGATCGCCTGTGTATAGTTCACGATGACGAGAAGGATAGAATGGAGCACGTGGAACACATGGCCTACGTTTTGTGCAATGCCTACGTGGGCATCATTGCCGCACACGGTGATGTCAATACGGGGATCCTTCCCCTGGACCCGCGGCGGCCGATTCGGACACCCAAACATGGGACTCGAGAACACGGGGAGCTGCTCCAGACATCAAAGTGGAATACCAGAGCGTGGACCCTCCAGGAGCGTATCTACGCCCGTCGTGCGGTCTTCTTTTTTGAAGATAGCATGACTTGGGAGTGCCATTGTGATCTCTGGCAGGGCGGCGCTACGAATGTGATGAAGATACCTAAGGGGAAGAAGCCTGTTTGCATGAACCGGCTATCAAAGTCAGTATTCGCGTATCGACACTCCCCGTGGCCGGATTTGGATGAATACGCTCGATTGGTGATGGATTACAGTGTCAGACGAGTCACGCTGGTGGATGACACGCTGATGGCTTTCGCGGGCATTACGCATGTTTTGTCGCGTATTTTCCAGGGAGGGTTTGCTTATGGGCTGCCGCTCATGTTTCTCGACATAGCGCTGTTATGGCGACCACAAGCTACGATTCGAAGACGGCCGTCATCCCGTCCTATATGCTTACCTTCGTGGTCTTGGATGGGGTGGTGGTCTGATGGAGTGCCCATGGATCTCGTTCTATGGAGGGCAGCAGCCGACTATGTCCAGGCAACGCAGGCCACAGAGCGGAATCTGGAAGGGAGGCGCTTCCAGGGCACTCATCATTTCCGGCTCAAGGCGTCGATTGTATGGAATCTATCAGACGGGGTCAAGAGCACACCCATCAAGAATACTGGGCTCGAACTGCGGGAGTTTCGGTCGCGCAGGAGCGCAAGCTCAGCGCTGCCCACGGGCTGGACAAAGTCGGGTAGTTACTTCAGACACGACTGCGATGATTTCACCACGTTCAAATACCCTATTCCCGTTGAAGCCGGGGGCAATGGAGGCGGCGCATATGAACCGCGTCTTACGGAGCTCGATTTGCCTGGTCCATTGTTGTTCTTCAAAACGACGTCTGGGTTCTTCCAAATAGACTATGCTATTTCCATGTCGCCCAAAGACAAGCCCAGCTTGCCGATTGCCGTTGGAAGTATCTGGAGCAAGTCTGGCCGATGGATTGGCGAGTTCAGAGCGCATGATGGCTGGCTGGGTGTCCAGTCTTCCAACTACGAAGGCGAGGAGAAGCTCGAATTCATTGCCATCTCGAGCGCCATGGAGCGCAAGGGCTCCTACGTTTTTCCCATGGATAAGTTTGAGGAGAATATGGATGAAGATGGCGTGGTGCATTTTGTCAATGTGCTGTGGGTGGAGAGGATATCTGGCGTGGCCTTCAGAAGAGGCATTGGCCATATTCTGCAGAAGGCATGGGACACGGATGCGGTGAACGAGGTGGACATCTACCTCGGATAGGAGGGCGCATGTTACAGCCCAGTTTGAAGGGCGGTTTGGAGGAACTAGAAAAACGAGTTTGTGTTTTCTGCTGTTGCGTAGGTAATACCCGGATAGTCTTCTGCGCCTCGTTTGAGATCATCTTTGCTTCTGGTGTCCAATTATGTGTACATATTCTGTAACATCTTCTTTGCATCTTCGCAGCCATGGTCCTTGACTCCTTAGTAATGAAATACCGGGTAGAACCACATCGGGGCGGCACCACTGTCACGCCGAATCGCCCAGTTTCCGAGCGTACCGAAGTTTAAAATTTAAAATTTCCCAACTCTGGTGAAACACAACCCCAAAATGCAAAACGATTGACTTCCCCATCTTTAGCCGCCGTCTTGTGCTCAATCTCAGTCTCCTACATCGGACGGTTCATCCTTGACCATTCTGAAACGGCGATTGTGCCAAGTTCAACGATACGGAGTACACTGAGCCAACTACCTAACACATACCCGCGTAAGGTGCAAACTCTCACGATGCCCGATGCTGTCGTGGACTCGTGATGCTGTGATGACAGAGCTTGTTCAGTGGCACACATTGTAACCATGTAACCATGTTTTGATGCACAAGACGTAGTATCGATGATGAAATTTAACGCGTGAAATAACTCATGGCTTCTACTACAAGGGGTGGTAACATAGGTAGGAACACATTGGACGTCGTACTGCATGAACCCGTTCAAAAGTTCAAAAGTACCTTGAATAGCCGGGCAGGCAGGCAAACAATTACGCCCATTCTCGACGTTCTCAGCTACGACTCTCATGACCCCATGATTGATGAATGATTGTCCCAACCTACCTTGTCCTTCGTCGCGGCTGCGGCTGCGGCAGCTTCGGGTGCGCAGCGATCCACATACGTCTTGGACTCTTGCTAATAATGAAGGCCGATTCGACTTGGCCCGGCCTCGTGACTTTCTGGGCAATGGACGGTGCGACAGGTTGAAGTTCCTCATGGATCGGAAACCCGCGTTTTGCAAGGATTTCACGTGCATCACGGATTGAGAGAACGAACCCTAAACTGGCACGCCTAGACGACGATATTACCCAAAGGTTGTCTTGACTTTTGCTCGTGATCAAGTCCGTGTGTTTTGATTCGAATTTGTAAGCATCCCAGCATTCTCCGTACTCTGTATCAAACGCACCGGGATGCAGCACTCGCTAAAAGCGCGGGAGGCTTTGGTCCATGTCATTCTCCAATTCTCCACCGAGATAAAAAGGGAAAAGGGAAGCCCACATACGCTTCTACGTGCTGTAGTTATGTTCTCCGTACGGAGTTGACATCGATATTGCAACCGAGACGTGACGTTGCCTTCGAGAGAATGTGACGAGCATGTCTCACGCAACTGTGGCAATTCTGCATCACGGGGCGATCATTCGGTGGTGCCAATTTCCAAAGAAGCTTGAATATCTATAGATAGGCCAATTGAATCCGCGAAGTATCGTGTCAAAGCCTACGGGCCTTCCGTCCGCCTCTTTGGTCACATCGCACGACAGATAGTACATCATATGTGTGAACGAGATGTGACGCCAAGGACCCTGTATCGGCAAAACAAGACTATAACACCTCAAGTGTGAAGTTCTGGCGTGATTCTAGGTACATACATATGTATATCGAACCTCGCCTAATCAGATGCTCTGGTGGAGCTGACCGACTGCTTGAAGTTGCAACCTGCAGCTTGATACAGAAGAGGGAAGAAGCCAAGGGTGATACGCATTAGACGCGGCTGTATCGTGGCTCTTTTTTGAAGCGGCTGTGCTCTGTGTTCCCGCGCATGACTGCATTGCAATTCCCAAGTTGATTGACATTCCATGGCGACCCGAGATTCGTACATACATGCATACATTATACATAGTGGCTTGATCATTAGCCAATTCATAACATTGGTAGCCTAGGGGATATGGCATGCAGTCGAGCCACTCCCAGACAGAGCAAGACAGCATCGCTAGTTCAGCCGAACAGTCTGCCGCCTTTCTTAACTTGCAGCTGCGTGTCTTGCTTTTTTGGGACGGAAGCCGACATACGAAGTGGTTTGATGAAGCCGTGCCGCCTCGAGATGCAATACTCTGTTGCCAGTTGGGAAATCTTGGGATCCACCATCCTCGATGGATTCTGCCGTTGTGGCGCAGGCAGAACTTACCCTTACCTCCTCCATGCTACCTCCTAGATCATAGATGCTGTCTTTGTCAAAGGCCTCTTCTTGCCCAGCTTCGCCTCGCCTGATTGACAGCCAGCAGTAGACATGGATGGTTGTTATGGCCTACGATCAGCGTCGCTTCTTGGTACATACTTGGATCGCAGCGAGAACGTGGGATAATGTAGTGCACGGTACGTTTGCATCGACACACATTCAGTTTCCACATGCTGCGAAGGGCCGATGCCCCGAAGAAGAGGATTCTATTCAGGGTCCATGTCTATAAGGTATCTAGGTACCTAAGGTATCGGAGTTGGAACCTCGCTGCGGAGTCTCAAGTCTCGAAACTCTCGAGTCTCGCGGCCTCATAGAATTCTCCGAACCTACACGAACTGCGACTGACAAATTGCCCTTGAGGCATTAATCATGCTATCCATGCCTTATTCTGTCCTGAGGTAGGTATCTTTTCATCCGCCCAATGCACGTCGGGTCGACTTGCCGCCGCTCCTTGCTCCATCATCCGCTAATCTCCCCCGGAGGATCTGGAATTCTGGGGTCTGGAGGAGATGACGGTACCCCGACAACGAGACAAACATCATCACAACGACTGTGATAGGTCAGATCCACACTTGAAGAAACGTGCGACGACTCACGACTCACGAGTCTACCTACTCCGTACTCCGTACTTCGTAGTCTCTTCCCATCCCTGTACGGAGTAGAGACACTGCCCCGAGAACGAAAAAGCCCACGGCTCCGGTCGGTTGTTGACTTCTTGCATCCGGCTGCTCTGGGTTCAAGGTTGTCTTGGCCGTTGGGATTGAAGCCGCTTAAACATCACCCGCGTCACACAACATGGCCAATTTGGGGGCTAACAGAGAGCGCGTGTAACTAGGTACCTAATTCATCTGAGCATCACTCGAGTACCCAAGGTAGGTAGGTGTGATAGACGACTAAGCTATACCAATAGTCCTCATCCTAACCCTTATCTCCAAAAGATTCTAACCATTCTTACACAGCTATTTGCTACATAGGAGACTCTTTCTACGTCATGTGTGTAGGATTTATTCTTGCACGTGTTCTGGCGTGGGTCGCGGATGCCTATCCGAATCTCCAGTTGGGATAGGTAGATACAAGATTGAACTAGTCGAGCTTGTAGACTACATATGTATGTACTACCTTCTCCCATGGCGGCACTGGTGACTGTACTCACCCTCGCACAACCTTTCAAGTTTGCTGCAGGGAGGGTACGGGTATGAGCTACTCCGTGAGTCCGTATTTCTGAAGTTCTGTCCGGCCAGGGTCTTGGCCGGCAGGTAGGTCTACATACTCCGTTCTTGCGCATGCAAACTCGAGACGCATGTTCTTGATGTTGTCTCCATCCGGATAGTTAGCGTCCTGCGACCTTCTGCCTTCCCAGGGCGCCCAACCCCCTGTCCTTCCTTTTTCATCGGGCATATGCATGGAAAACGGAGTAACTCCGACCACAGGAGGCTGAAATCGATCTCTGGAACATGATGCGAGGACGGTGGGTACGACATGGCATGGCTTTGCATCCGGGCAGCGCCCAAGCTCTCGGATCCTGTTAGCCTTTTGTATAAATAAGCTGCCCGTTTCCCATGCGGCCACCGCGTATTATACTCTCCTAGATGGAAAGCATAGAAACCTTACGTCACCGGGTCATCCTATCTGTTTATTTTTCACAGAGAAGAAATGGTGCGAACTTCGCTAGCTGCCTTCTCCCTGGCAGTCGCCGGCCTGGCCAGCGCACAATGCCCCTTTGCAGACCCAGGACGTCTTGCCGCAAGGGCTCAGGGCCTGGATGAATCATCCAGAGGCCATCTGGCGGGTTTCGAGGTCGACGACAGCGAGGGCTATTTGACATCCGACGTCGGTGGCCCAATCGAGGATCAGAGCAGTCTCAAAGCCGGAGACCGAGGTCCTACACTGCTCGAAGATTTTATTTTCCGACAGAAAATCACACATTTTGACCACGAGCGAGTAAGTGATTACCAGATGGAAGCGTACGAGTCGAGAAACGGAATGCTCTACCGAAAACCACAGCGAATGATAAGAGGCTGACACACTTTTGCCCGACGCAGGTTCCCGAAAGAGCCGTTCACGCCCGAGGAACAGGCGCCCACGGCACCTTCACCAGCTACGGCGATTATAGCAATATCACCGCAGCCTCATTTTTGGGCCAAAAGGACAAGAAGACGCCCGTGTTTGTTCGTTTCTCCACTGTCGCGGGCTCTCGTGGAAGTGCGGACACAGCTCGTGACGTGCACGGATTTGCCGTCCGATTGTGAGTTGATATCATCATCGGCGATCATACATCATCTTAGTCAACGGCTTGATGAGTCACGAGACTGTGATGCAAGAAATGCAATCGTCCATGCTGACCAGCGCTGCTACGTTGACAGGTATACCGACGAAGGAAATTTCGATATCGTGGGCAACAATGTGCCTGTGTTCTTCATTCAGGATGCGATCCAATTCCCCGATCTCATCCATTCGGTCAAGCCACGCCAGGACAATGAGATCCCACAGGCTGCCACTGCTCACGACTCCGCGTGGGACTTCTTCTCGCAACAGACGTCGACTCTGCACACTTTGTTCTGGGCCATGGCTGGCTATGGTATCCCACGTAGTTTGCGCCACATGGTACGTCATGCGATACAGCTCCCGATGTGATATGGTTTCTTTCGTGAGATCCTGGAGCTAATTCTTGACGACAGGACGGCTTTGGTGTACACACATACCGACTCGTTACCGATGATGGCACGTCCAAGCTGGTCAAGTGGCACTGGAAGTCTAAGCAGGGCAAAGCCAGTCTTGTTTGGGACGAGGCCCAGCGCGCTGCTGGTAAGAATGCCGACTATCACAGACAGGATCTCTTCGACGCCATCCAGTCGGGCAACTATCCCGAGTGGGAGCTCAACCTGCAAATCATCAACGAGGATCAAGCCCTGGCCTTTGGATTCGACGTGCTCGATCCTACCAAGATCATTCCTGAGGAATATGCCCCTCTTATGCCTGTCGGTGTCATGAGACTCGATGCCAATCCTTCCAACTATTTTGCTGAGACTGAACAAGTCATGGTATGTCTTTCAATCCTCGAACAAAGACTGTTGCAAAAGAAAAGCACCAGTCGGGGAAATCCGTTTGCTTACCAACTTCGATTAACAGTTCCAACCCGGCCATATTGTGCGAGGCGTCGACTTCACGGAGGATCCTCTGCTGCAGGGCCGCATCTTCTCGTACCTGGACACTCAAATCAACCGACATGGCGGTCCCAACTTTGAGCAGCTCCCCATCAACAGGCCCGTCGTTCCCATTCACAACAACAATCGTGATGGAGCTGGCCAGAATTTCATTCATAAGAACAATGCTCCTTGTATGCGCCCCTCGTCCCTGTTCCAACCAATTATTATGATTCGACTCAAACTGACCCCTTCTTACAAGATACCCCCAACACTCTGAACAAAGGATTCCCCAAGCAAGCCAACCAGAAGGAAGGCAAGGGCTTTTTCACCGCTCCTGGACGCAAGGTCTCTGGCTCTCTGCAACGACGTCTCAGCAACACGTTCCTCGATCACTGGACCCAGCCCCGTCTATTCTTCAACTCCATCACGCCTATCGAGCAGCAGTTCTTGATCAATGCGATCCGCTTCGAGACCTCGCACCTTAGCCAGGTCGTGCAGAAGAACGTCCTCGAGCAGCTCAACAAGATCAGCCACGATGTTGCCGTCCGCGTCGGCAAGGCTCTTGGCCTGGACGCACCCCCGGCCGATGACAAGTACTACCACAACAACCAGACCAAGGGCCTGTCCATCTTCGGCGAGGAGCTCCCCACCATCGCTACCCTCATCGTCGGCGTCTTGGCCTCTACTGGATCAAGAAACTCGCTCGCCCAGGCCAAGGCCCTCAAGGACGCCTTCAAAACCAGCAAGGTCAACGTCATCGTGGTGGCGGAATCCCTCGCTGCCGGTGTGGACCAGACATATGACGCCGCTGACGCAGTCAGCTTCGACGGCATCATTGTCGCCGACGGAGTCGATACCCTCTTTGACAACACCAAGAAATCCTCGCTCTTCCAGCCTGGTCGGCCTAGCCAAATCGTCAACGACGGATACAACTGGGGCAAACCCATGGGATTCCTCGGCAGCGCCAAGATGGCCGTTAAGGCGACCTCTGTGGTGGAGGGTGCCGGTGTGTATATGAGAAACAGCACGGCGACTCTGGTGGGAGACTTCCAGAAGGGGCTTGCCAAGTTCAAGTTTACGGACCGGTTCCCCATGGACACAAAATAAGTGCGGAGTGTGGATTTTAAGCACGTGAACTGGTGTTGCGGCTTTTGTATTTATTCCCTTTTCTTTTCCTAGTCTATTGCCTACCTAGTACCCAGTCTGTACTTCTTGATGCCATTTTCTTTTTTCTTCTTTTTGTACATCACACCATACCATACCATTCATAGCCATAAAGCTGGATAGCCATGGACATTGTGTGTCTGGCCTTTTTGGTTACGCTACAGGTTGAAAGATGCGAGATGCGAGGCAGTGAGACAGCGAGGGTGACTTGGCGTTTTGTGGGTGAATGACTTGCGACCAAAACGAATGCTTAATATTGAGATCCACGGCGTGATTTTATACTGCACTTCTCTGCTCTCGAAGGTATATAAGCTTTGGGTTGAGCGGACGAATGACGGCTTTAATCCTGTGAGACTGATCAAGTTCATTCTACTCTCCCTCACTTAGGTAAGGTTACAACAACTCAGTGGCCGCTGGCCTGCTGGGTAAGCCCAATAACAAAAAACTACGGCCACCAGTGAAAGTCCTCATTTGAGTGTGTATGGACTAGAATTAGATGGAGAATATTCAAGAGAAGAACAAACTACGGTGTCACAGATCAAGACATAGAATGTCAATGAGGCAGAATCGTTATAACTTATACATTCGAAGCCATTTATTGAGAACAAGAGAATAGAGAATAGAGAATAGAGAATAGAGACAAAGGAAATCCACCGTATACAATGATTGAGAACAACAAAATATCGACACAGGAAAACTCATACCACCAAGTACAGTGAGCTTCCTTGCCCCATTTACAACTCCCCTTGATGGCAATTTTTAGCTCATCAATTTCTTCCTCCTTCACATTGAAACCCATTAAAAGAATCTTTGTTCCTTGCCCCATTTACAACTCTCCTTGATGGCAATTCTCAGCTCATCAATTTCTTCAAGTTCCTCCTTGACATTGAAACCCATCAACAGAATGCCTGCGATTTCTCCTCCACAAATAATACTACAACCCAAACGAGGCTCGAGGGTTGTAGTTACCCGGAGTTGCGGCACAGTAATGCTGCCTAGGCCCATCCGAGTATCGCCTCTTCCTGCCTCTTAGTCGAAACCCACGCAAGGGTTATAAGTTCCCAGAGTTTCGCGGCAAGGCGATCATCGTTCCGCTCAAACTACGCCTTGTCTTGTTCTCGGTCCATCCAAAGTACTTACTGTGTAACAGCATTGTCACGGCTGCGCCTTCTCGAGAGCGGATCTCTCGTCGCAAAGGTGCAGGAGGTTGGCCAGGTCTGTTTGACGTTCTGGCAGAAGAGTCAAGACCCAAGTTGTTGCATAGGGTCGGCTAATGGGGATGACTATGCTTTGCGTGTCGACTTGAGAGAACTGGCTGCTGGAACTAGGACTTGAGGATGTCAATGTTCTTTTAAAGAGGGTTCAACTCATCCGAGCAGGATGGTGGACCTTGACCATGCAGTGCCTTGAGAAGTCTCTCTATCGTGGCGGGCTTGGGAGTTGGCAGTTGTCGGCAGCAATTTGTCATTTGTGTTGAGTAAGCCGTGAAGAGTATTCTGGTTGCTTCACTTCATCAGAAGACGGGGGGCAGTTGCCTTTGTGTTAGCCATTTTTAGGCCCAAGCCTCACCTCAAAGCGTGTCGCTCATTGCTATTTTCGGAAGAGCCAAAGTTGGGAAGGGTACTAAGCTTACACAAAGTTGTGTTTGTTCTGACGGCCAGATCATGACTCGAGAGACGTAGTTCTCTACCGTCATTATTGACAGACTGTCGTGGTCTTCTTGTTCATCTTGGTGAAGTGATGCCCGAGATCCTGAGGTGGGCCGCAAAGACGGGCAGCATGGTAACCTGAGTTTGGATCGAAGAGGGATTGCACACAAGAGAATGTGGAATAGAGTATTTGAGAAGAAGATGCAGCGACGTTGAGTGTGAGGAGTCACCCGAGACCATCGAGGGTGCTGAAGTAGGAGAGGACCATTTTGAGAAAATAGTCTCGAGATGGCCAAGTGTTGTAGACTTGAGTATGAAGATGAAGAAGAAGAGAAGAAAGAAATGGAACTTGAGCGGGCGAGGGCTCGCAATTTATAGGCGTTGATGGGTGGGAGTGATTTGTACATCATGTTCAGCAGAGTAGCTTTGTCATGCTACATTCTCGCGGACAACATACTCCGAGGAGAATATGATAGGCTAGATACTAGAGACTCGTGAATCTTCTCGCAGGCTGCAGCTGTTCACAGCTCACTTGGACGTCAGTCAAGCGAGAGCCTCTCGTTTGTATCAGTCGCCACACCCACTTCGAACCCCTCACTCTATGCGACACGCCCCCGCGATGGAACAAGAAAGAAATGGAGAAATGGGTGTGCATAATGCAGCTGATGAAGACAAGCGAGAACGTATTGACTTGCTCAGTGTCGTCTACCAACACAGACAGTAGAGAAGGTATAGAAACAAATGTGAAATCACCTTCATGCCACTCGAATGAATCGAGTCCTTTCTGGAGACTGGTGGTCATCTTGCGCAATCTCGACCTTCATCATGATTGAACACCCCCGCGCGAAGAGGCTATGCAAATGGCTTGGCACAGCGCTTCGCAGTCAACAAACGCAAGTGACTGGTTTCCTATTCGTTCACATGTGAAATGGGTGAGCCTTTCGTTTGTGCAAGCCACCATGATTACTCCGTTCATTCAACCTATTGGCCGTTTTGTTCGTAACTGAATCCGGTTGGTAGCATTGATGGAACCCTCACTTTTTTCTCAAACGTTGTTTGCCGCCACCAGTGTGACGAACCCCTCAACTCGTCGTGACAAGTCAACAAGTTACAACACGCTGCACAGAATACCTAGTCGCTGCGCTTGAGGACTGGCCCGTAGAAAGCACTGAGCAGGCCGACAGAATGCTGGTGTTCCAGTAGCATCGCTCAGAAAGTAATCACACACCCTCAACGATTGCAGCACTGCGACATTGCAGCAAACATTCGAGAGAGTCAAAGAGGTAACTGCTGAACAAGTGTAGTGCATCATGCATGTACCTTGTCTAGATAGCCATGCTTGCTTTTATCCCAACGTGTCTTGGCTGCTTGGCATTTACAAGTTTATGCGATGTGGAGTGCAAACGCGGCTGTTGTCTGCCTGTGTATCGTGCGAAGCGGATGGCCAGCCACCGTAGTAATGGCCAGCCTCTGAACTGCTCAAGAGTCAAGAGTCAAGACAAACGCCAACGTCGCTTTGACGTACAGAGGCTGTGGCTTCGCAAGTGTTTCGTTTCTCACTTTTGGTTCGGCTTCGTCCATCTTGGGCCTTGGACGGTACTCCTCTTTTTTAGTCGGCCCTACTCATCATGCAAGACTTCTTCTCTCCAATATGCATTTCCCCAGTCCAGCTATACACTAGGTATACGTCAGCGCTGGTCACAGTGCCAAGTGAATAGAGGCGGTCGACGATAGAGTCGACATAGAAGTGGGAAAATGTCGTCGGGCAATCGGGCCTGATGGCAGTTGTCAGTCATGGACTCATGGAACGTAATATGGACATAATCATCTACCGACCAGCTACTTATCGTGAAGCCGTTTGTCGGCATTTGTAGTAAATATACAAAGCATGCAAGAGCAACTTCGCATTTTGAGAGTGAATGATTCGCGATCAGAATGAATGCTTATCCTTGGGAATTCTGGCGTTCATTTATGCCTACCTAGGTACTCCAGCTCTCTACTCAAGGGTGCAAAATTCAAACTTTGTGTCGAGGGCCGTACGATTTACGATGTGACACCTGTTTGCAGACGTGTTTTGCAACTCTGAGTGTGGAAGGAGATGATACCTAGGTACCTAGGGCGGGCATCTTGTGTGGAAAAGTCAACTCTCATCTGGGCCGCATGAACTTCGTGGAAAGAGGTACCTAGCTACCTGCTTAATAAGGATGTACATATTCTTATACATATGTATCCTTGAAGTAGGTAGATGGAGTTGATTTATGGATTAGAAAAAAAGTCCTTTCTCACGAAAGAACATTGATGTTGACCACAGTGGTGGTTCAGAAGACATTTGCCTTTCAGTTTCTTGTATGTATGAGCTGCTATTTTCTAGAGTTGAGGACTTGGTGTTCTTCGTTCCTTCTTCTGCAGAGCAAACGACCTTAATTTCCACTACAACCGCATTTGTTGCCTTGGTACATACACGCCAAAAACAATCCATTCAACATCGTCTCCAACTCGAGATACAATAACATACTTTCGTACTGTCAAGTTCAAAGTTGGTCAATCAATGACTGCACACTGATGGGGACGGCGCACTTGGTTCACTGAGCGGGGGCAATCATTATCCACCGCACTTCACTTCCAACTTCTTCTACATTCGAAGCCTGCTGCCTAACAAGTCAATCGGCCGTTTCCATCTCCGCCAGGCGCACAACATGGGCAAAAACGACAAGAAGAGCGGCGAGAAGTCTGCCGCCAAAGGCAAGACAGCCGAAAAGGACGCCGGAGGTAGTAAATCCAAGGGAGCGCAGTCCATCAATGTGCGGCATATCCTCGTACGTTATCTCTTTTCAGTCCCTTTTATTGGGTGGGGAAGTCGTAGCGCCGCATCACCGCGATGGTGAGCTTATGGGCCAACGGCTCGGCTCATATGAGAAATCTTGAGACGAGACTGACGATGAGGCCCCCGGGAACACAGTGTGAGAAGCACGCGAAGAAGGAGGAGGCGCTGGCCAAGCTCAGGGACGGGGTCAAGTTTGACGAGGTCGCTCGTACTTATTCCGAGGACAAGGCGCGGCAAGGTTGGCTCAATCCATTGCTCATGTGCACTGAATGGCTTGATTCGTGTTTCTTTCTCAGACGCACGGCTTGTCTATCATTCTGCTTCCCCTTCTCGAACGCCATTTGCTGACGAGTAGCTTGTGTGGCCGGTGGCCTGTAGGCGGAGCGTTGGGGTGGAAAACCAAGGGCAGTCTAGATGCCAAGTTTGAGGATGTGGCTTTCGGTCTGGAACCGAGTACGACGAGTAGTCCCAAGATTGGCGAGGCAAAGACGGAGTTTGGTTATCACATCATCATGGTAAGCCTGTTTGCGCTGGTGGCTGACTCAACCCGCCAGTGTCTCTTTGCTTGCTTGTTTCTCTGGGATGCAGAAGCTGATTGTCGGTCCTGGTAGGTTGAGGGTCGTAAATAGCGTTCATGACAACGAAAAAAGGAGCACTGTACGATTCCTGGCGTGTATAAGTTCAGAGGCAAGTGTGGCATCAAGCTGACAGGAATTCAAGTCACGGGAACGGAAACCATATCACTACGAGGCGGAGCTGTATCTGTGCTTGTGAAGTTTGTATTTTCCTCCCTTGTTCAGAAAAGTATTCCTTCCTTACACAAGGAGCGCCCAATTTGATGACGAGCCCCTAACCCATCCAGAAAGCCTGCGGAAGTGGCTGTAGAATAACCCCACAAAAAGTCGTTTTTCCGGCGGCCTTGCAACAAACGCAGAACTCGCAGCCTCTATGCCTTTTCAAATCAAACGCCGATCATGATCATCCGAATAGATTTATGAGGAGGTCTGGAAGTAGTTCAGGAGGATAGAGCGCTCCTGCGACTCTTCACCCCAGTCCTTGACAACGACGCAAGAGCAGTTGACAACCTTGCGAGCGTTACCCTCACGGTCGAGGACACCTATTACAAGCCTTGTTAGCCCAGTTCGTCTCGATGGCGAAGAATACGCTCTTTCGGTTCGACATGAGTTGATAATTTCGGAGGCGGGATATTCCACGTACAGAGACCGGCCCATTCGCCGAGCTGCTTGCCGTCCTGAACCTTGATCAGGGGGATCTTGTGCTCATCGCAGAGAGCAGCGACGAGCTTCTTGTACGGCTCCTCCTCGCAGTTCTCGTTCAGGACACACATGTGAGCCTGGCGGCGATCGAGAGCCTTAGAAGCCTCACGGAGACCACGGGCGAGACCGTCGTGCATGAGAGACAACTTCAGAACTCCCTTAAGGGCGTCCAGAACGGACATCTGACCCTTGGGGGCATCGGCCGAAACCTCAACCTCCTCGGCGACAGCGGGGGCGTTATTCTCTTCTACGTCCGACTATAGTTGGCGCGCATTAGTAAATGCTTGTCCGATCCGGTTTGCAAGAACAAGAAAACGGATTTTCGTCATCGTGGATACAGCGACCCGGAGATCTGTTGCGGTATGTCATTGCGCGACCATGTCGCCTCAATCATACACTCAGGAGACGGGTCCACGAGAGCAATTCCATGTTTATAAATACTGGGAATACGAACCATTTTGTATTCGTTATCTTGTCGGGCGATCCTCGAAGATTTCAATTGTTTAATTCAAGGAAAGAAAGTATGGCGTCGAAATTTACTCGTGAAGGATAGAGTCTCTGTGCGGGTGGGGATCGGGCGGACTGGGACATTGGCCTTAACGAGGATTTGCCGAAATCTTGGTGGCCCGGTGTGCGTTGTGACTTAGGGCAATTTGCCGTGCACAGACCACCGCACAAGGGCCGCATACGAAAAATCATAACGTCCAATGTGGCCCCACTCACTGCGCAAGATGGGGCTGTGCGTTTGGCTGCTAAGACTTTTTCTTCGTCCTGATTCCCACGATACCTCTGAACACCATCTTTCACGGCCGACTAACGTCATTCACCGAGGTACGTTGTTCATATGGACAGGAAGCGCGACTGATAGCGACTCGATACACGCGAGGGAAAATGCTTCATCGTGGTAGAGGAGAGCAGTCTTGAGCTTCGCGGCGGGTGGAGGATGAATGCCGTCAAGAAGATGTGCCGGATTTCGCGCCGTCCAGCGGACGCTCTCGATACGCCTCTCCTCTTCAGAAATGAGCGGCAGAACCCTCCTTGATCCAACCCTCTGGAGGGCACTCTTCTTGCTCACGACCGCGGGAGGCTAACAGGATTCGTTTCCACCATTGGCAGATACCTCATTTCCAGACTTGACTTGAGAATCTCCGTTTCGCCAACACCGCCAAGATGGTCCGCACTTCCGTTCTCCACGATGCCCTCAACTCGATCAACAACGCCGAGAAGAGCGGTAAGCGTCAGGTCATGATCCGACCTAGCTCCAAGGTCATCGTCAAGTTCCTCCAGGTTATGCAGCGTCACGGTATGTAACTGCCTTGATTTAGACGCCACATGACACTTTTGCCAGTTTCCCGCCCATTCCCGATTCCTCACAGATTCCGAGACCGCCACCATGATCCATTCGGCATGATAACTAGGGCGAAGGCCATACAATGCACCACGGCTCAGCCCCTATAAGTTGCCGATATATTACTGGGGTTTCAAAATACTCATGCGATGGTCTTGGATCTGTCTGTGAACGGGGATCCCCTCGACTTGTTTCACGTCATTACATCTTCGCTCATCGTACCATTACTGACTGGTATCTCTTCTCTTCAGGATACATTGGCGAGTTCGAGGAGGTCGACGACCACCGCTCCGGCAAGATCGTTGTTCAGTTGAACGGCCGTCTCAACAAGACCGGTGTCATCTCTCCCCGCTACAACGTCCGTTTGGCCGATCTCGAGAAGTGGGTCGTCAAGCTGCTGCCCGCTCGTCAGTTCGGCTACGTGATTCTCACCACCTCTGCCGGTATCATGGACCACGAGGAGGCCCGTCGCAAGCACGTTGCCGGCAAGATCATTGGTTTCTTCTACTAAACCGGGAAAGGGTCAAATAAAAGTTTGATTGTAGCTGGGTTGTGAAGGGATGGAACGGGACATGGGTTGCTGATAGTATTGTCAGCTATGATGAATTCATGTCTTTGACTATTTTTTCGCCACATCTGACATAGCCTAGGCGTTGATGAATATACCACGTGCCGCTGCTTTGCCGCAATTGAACCAATCTTTTTCCCACTCGCCGCAATTGTGACTGTCACTGAAATGTGAAATTTGTCTTGTATCCGTCAATCTACGGAAATCGCTGTGTGCAAGTAGCCGTCATCCATCACTAGTCTATCGTCGAATGTATACTTGTCTAAAGGATGAAGGTGGCGATGAAAATTAATCTAGCCATGAGAAAGCAAACTAGATGTACGAGATGAACTGAGAGAATATCGAGCCCCGAGTCAATTAATTCGATAGGTACCAATACGGCGGTTGTCCGAGCCGGTACTCCGGCGCGATGCGTTGTTGACGGGGAAACGGGCGCCACACACCTGGCAGCCGCTAAGGATATGTCATAGCGGCCGAATCCCGATCTCGTAAGTAAACAAACGGCATGCGATGAAGAAATCCCAGGAACTTGAGGTTTCTCTCTATCCCGTGATTTCTTCTGTCTTGCCTCCTGCATAGCCGCATACCAGCTCGGCTCCCAGAGACTTTTGAAACATGTCTTGTCTCCCACGCGTCGTCCCAGTATCGCAAGCTTAAGCATTCACACTTTGTTGTCACTTTAGTTGGGGAGAAGAGAGTACATCGCAAGCGCCGGGTATAAGTTGCGAGATGCGTCCTGGTTGAGAATGAATGAGAGGACGAAGGACAGAACTCAATAAATTACAACAGGAACACATCAAAATGCTGAATCGACAGCTCGCCGTCATTGCAAGCTTCTTGTTCTTCACAATATGCATATATTCAGCGCTGAAAGTCTCGCACCATGACACCAGAGGGACGACGGCCAAGCAGACCGGTCAGGCGAGGGCAGTGCAACAGCCATTGCGGCAAGCATCACTCCCAGCATCACATGGTTTACACGCAGAAACAACAACAACAACAACAACAACAACAATAACAGGAACAGCACAGTCGGGACCAGAGCCTAAGAAGGCGTCTAACCCGGAACAACATCCCATACGACATCTCCTGAGCAGCGCAAAGCGAGAGCTTCGTGACATGCAGCGTCGACAATCCAAGGATCTCCACGCTGCCGTACAAGAATACCGCCGCCGCTATGGCATGCCGCCGCCGCCCAACTTTGACAAGTGGTTTCAGTTCGCCAAGGACCGTGGCGTGCAGCTCATTGACGAGTTCGACACCATCCATGATCTAATCACCCCCTTCTGGGGTCTGAAGCCCAAAACAATCCGGGCGAGGGCGAGAGAGGCACTGGGCTACGACAACGGCTTAATCGGCGTGGCGATTCGCAATCATGGCATTTCCCATCTGGAAGGTGGGATGGAGTGGCAGCGGAATGCCACCCACGGCATGCTGCAAAGCTTCTTGCAGTATCTACCCGACATGGACCTGGCATTCAACATGCACGACGAGCCTCGAGTTGTAGTACCGCACGATGACCTCACGAGACTAGTTCGGAAGGCCAAGGACGAGACCATGCCGGCCTCCAACCGAAACAAGCGGCCTGTAAACGACTTTTCCAAAACATCTCCAGAGCTGAGCAACAAGATGATTTTCGAACAGGTGCAGCATTCACGCTTCAACTCTTTTGGTCGTCAGGCCACGTGGACGCATTCGAGAATGTCGTGCTCTCCGGATAGTCCGGCCAGGATCCTGGAAGACGACGAACAGTGGGATGCCCGAAGCCAATATGGTGTAAGCGAGTTGGGCTTCGTGTATAATGCCACGGCCATGACCGATATCTGCTTCAGCCCATCCCTCAGTTCTAGCTACGGCTTCTTCGATCGACCAAACACGTACAAGGTCGTCCATGACCTATTCCCCATTTTTTCTCAGTCCAAAATCTCGTCCTATAACGACATCATCTACCCTTCTCCGTGGTACTGGTTCAACAAAGTACAGTATGAACCCGAGCACGATGTGCCTTGGGATAAGAAAGCAAGCGCGCTCTACTGGCGCGGCTCTACAACCGGTGGCTTCAGCCGCAATGGCGGATGGCGCCGACAACACCGCCAGCACTTTGTCAAGAAGATGAATGATGCTGGCGGCCGAGCCAAGATCATGGCGCCGTTCAACGAGCGGCAGAACGAGCAGCAGAATCAGCAGCAGGGGCTTCCCCCTACTTGGGCCGCCGCAGAGGTCCCCCGCGCAGAATATAGCTCCCTCACGGACGTGGCCTTCTCGCATATAGGCCAATGCGACCCCGGAGACTGCGACGCACAACGCGCTTTCTTCAACGTCACAGAACACGTGAACCAGACGCAAGCCTGGCACTACAAGTACCTGCTGGACATGGACGGCAATGCCTTCTCGGGCCGCTTCCTAGCCTTCCTGCAGAGCATGAGCCTGACGTTTAAATTTGCGCTCTTCCGAGAGTGGCATAATGAGTGGCTTGCTCCGTGGGTGCATTACGTGCCGTTGAGTCTGCAGGGTGATGACTGGCTAGAGACGGTGCGGTTTTTCAACGAGAGTAGTTTGGGGGCTGGTGACGCCGTGGTGATGGCTCAGGAGAGCCGTGAGTGGGCTGGGAAGGCCATGAGGAAGGAGGATATGGAGGCTTGGTTTTTTAGGTTATTACTTGAGTAAGTTGTCTGCATGCCCCCCTCCCCTCCTTTTTTCTTGAAACTTCCATTCCTCCCTTGGCGCTGCGGGCATGTGCTATGTTGCGATGGATGGGCGCTGATTACGGTTGGTTGATGGGATAGGTATGCGAGGGTTATTGATGATCAGAGAGGCGTTATTGGGTTTGATGTTTCTAGCTCGGGAACGAGGCTTGACTAGATTTGGGCAATGGGGCTATGCTTAGGTATGTATTGAAGTGAGGGCGTAAGGCGTGATGTGTTCTTCTTGTGCATGGCTGGGAAGAGGACTACATTCGGAGTTGTGCTATTGTTGAAATGTCTTGTATATAAATAGCATGCCCGGGAAAAATGGCTACGATTGATGTATTTATGATGTTCTATCGGTTTCTTTTCTGATTTGCCTTCAAAAGCGAATTTCGTGTTTGCTTTGGGCAACAGTATCTCTATATGCAATGAATGGCAACTCATGAAGGTTTTAAGCCAGCGGCGTTGAGGAAAGCGCAAAGTAGAAGCTTGTTTGCTTTCATGACCGGATTACTACGCATGTCTTCGTCTGACGTGCAAGTGTTACATGTTCTGGGCGCTGAGTACCAAAGCCCGGATCTTAGCAAAGAGTGAAACCTGGAGCTCAATCATGATTGGTGCCATTTCATGCCGCGAGGACTTCCTCCAAGATACTGACTGCATCCCGCGCCGCACGCAGGTGACAAAGAAGACGTATATAGAAAGGTATTGAAAACAAGAAGAAAATGACGTTTCAAAAGGCACTAACAAGAATACATAGTTGATGTAAAGACATTTTCTTTCGCTAGCTTCTCCTGACTCCGTGCCAGATTCTGTATATCTGCATCACCCGCGCCCGTTGTGCCCTGGCCAGGAAACCTGGGAGCTGGGTCGTATATCCCTTGGTATCACAATCTACTCGTCGTCTTCGTCCTCCATATCCTCCTCCTCGGATGGAGACCGATGCTCATCAGCTTGTGAAAGTTTGTCACTCACGCCGTTGGCTTCAACCCCAGCGTTGACATCGGCATCAGCGTCAGGATCTGCATCCGCTTCAGCTTCAGCATCCGCATCTCCGTCCACCTCTGCATCTGCATCTGCGTTTCCATCTGCACCTGGGTCCTGCTCTTGCGTCACACCCACCGGAATGTCCTCCTCGTCCGGCTCTTGCTCCCAGCCGAGCGGATGGTTCTTGTACTTTTTCATGGCGTCGAGCATTTCCTCGGTGGGATCCTCTACCGTAATGTCGAGCTGGTCTACCATCTGCTCCTCCTCGGCGTTTATGCCAATCGTGCGGGCAATGTTCTTGGTGCGCTGGGGCCGGATGGTCGACTTTTGCATGATGGGATAGTAGTACATGGCTTTTTGCCTGGGGTACGCATCGACGTCGTTGTACGCCACGATGATCTCGTCAGAGTACTTGGTAGGGTGGTCCAGCTCCCTCTCGTCGGCCGTCTCGTAGGCTCGCACCCGGTTGAACTGGAAGTAGGGGCCTGTTTCACCCTGATGCGTGTACAGGTTAGTGTCATCTCGGTCTGGATCCTCGATGTCGAATTTGCGGCGAAAGTTGCGGTCGACCGTGCTGCTTTGCCCGAGGTAGAAGTCGTAGTTCATGAGGTTATGCGGGCTGGGGTTGTTTTCCGGATCCTGCTCGTGGGCCTCGAGAGCTGCCTCGTAGGCCGCCTCCTCGGCCTCGGTGCGCTCTATAGGCCGGAAAAGACCGCTGAGTAACCGGGTATCGTATTCGCTGGCACTGCTGACCGGGTTGGTGAGGAACTTGATGGTCACGTAGGCGCCTGAATCGGGGAAGGCCTCCAAGTCCGGCAGCATGGGGATCGCCTCTACAACTTTGAGGTGCTTCTTGGTCGGGTGCTTGACTCGCTTGACATCCTTAAGATCCTGCTGAGCCGTTTCGAAGCTGCGATCAATCTTGCGTTTGATGGCCAGAGGCGAGTCTGCGGCGGCGTCGGGAGCAGTCCGCAGAGGTCTTCTGGCTTTAGGGAGGAGAGCTCGTGGATTGCTGGCATCGAGCCGTTTGGGCGTGGTCGAGGAGATGTATTCTGTTCGTCGGAGGAAAGACACGTTGGCCTCGGCCACTTTTGGCTTGCCGAGCGCGGCAATAGGCCTCAAAAGAGGCCGGTCGTGAGGGTGAACGGCGGGAGTTTGTACAGGGGCTTGGATGGCTACAACGAGTCAGCGGGGGATTTGTAGGTTTTTCTCTCTTTAAGGCACAAATGATAGAAGATCAAAAGTATTCCGACAAGAGTCAAAGCCAGAGAGAACCTACATCGTTCGTCGCCGTCAAATACGCCTGGCATGCCCACCAAGTCCAGTGGCATGCCGAGCTCAGCATCGGCCTCAATGTTCAATGGCTGCTCTCGCGCCAGCCGCGACGCGAAGCCGGGCGTAGTATATTGTCCACTAGCCAGGCCAGTGTTGGGGATGTCGAGCAGCTTCGGAGGGTTTGGCGGCGGAGGCAGAGCGTTGGAATATCGGATTCGCGCGATGAAATCCTGATGCACCATGCGCTCACCGGAGCGCGCACCAGAGGAGGACATCTTTGGTAGTGCGCCGGGGGATCAATCGTTACCACTGCTAAAAGCTGTCGCGAGGCCTATTCAAAATCGATGAGAAACGATGAGAATCGCGAGCTTGTTGTTCGTGCTTGGCTGGCCGTAATGCAAAGCAGTTTGGAAGCTCTCATAGGTACTACATATGTACCTAATAATAAGGGACGACAGAGTGCAACTGCCAGGGTAAGAAGACATGCAACCGCCCCACTTCTTTTCGGTCGGCTCCACGTTTTTAGGTAGAACTTCAAAAAAATTCAAGATGCCACTGTTATGTACCTTGGTACCTACTATGTATGTACATAAACATTGTCGCCGCTTTGGCCATAAATTCGACCATACGGAGCAAGTGTTTCATGACATCTGAAACACAGGTAGATTACGAGTACGCCGTCTGTATGATGCGAGAATCCCGCTTCCCAACGTCGTTTTGACTGACAAAGATGTCGCTCTCATCAACGCTTGTAAAGATACTTTCCCCGCCGCACAAGCCTTGATATGCCGCTGGCATGTGAACAAGGTAGCAAAAGCTATATATGTCACCATCCTGTGCATCGTTCTATCTATACTAATCGGCCGGTAGGAAGGCTTTCAATGATGCGTTTTCGGACGATGTGATATGTAGGGCTGCGCGTCAGGCCGCAGGCGGCCGAGCCGTTGCCGATGCAGCCGCAGTCGCTGCTTCGGCCGCTTTTCCATCAACGCAAGCCCCTGTGTCTGCTCCAAACATCGATCTGACAATAGACGCTGCAGTTTCTGCTGCGCGTGCTGTGGCTGCTGCATCGGCCAAAGACATGCAAGCTTTGTACGAGGAGTTCAAGGCCGATTGGTTCGCCCTCCACCACCCCCCCGGAGCAGTATAGCGAACGGTATGATGTCCTGACTCCTTGCGAGTCCGAAATATTCAGACGCTGCCTTGGAGTACCTCGATAATATGTGCTGAAACGACTACAAAGAGAGTGTCGTTCAGGCTTGGACTGATCAACATCGACATTTTGGTTCCATCACTACATCAAGGGTCGAAGACAACCACCACCTTATCAAGAGCCACTTATGTAATTCGGCTAGTGATCTCCTAACCTTTTACAAACACGTCAAGAACACCTAGATGACACAGATCTCCAACTATAAAGGTGATCACGCTGCCGAGAAAAAAAACGTCCGAACAGTCTCCGAAGCCCTTACATCCGGACCGTTCAAGAAATTAATGAAGGCTTCTCTAATCATTTGTTTTTAGCAAAGATCAAGCTGAACTATGACGGAGCGTTCACACATTCGAAATGGACATGAATTTCAAGAAAGTTCATGGCAAGTCTGTGACTGTAGAGCACGAAGTCATCTTCCGTGCCCTAATGAGGCCCACTCTTGCCATGAACTTTCTTGAAGTTCATGTACATTTCGAATGTGTGAACGCTCCGTCATACCTGGTTCAGCTTGATCTTTGCCAATTTCTAAAACAAATGGCTAGAAAGCCTTCATTAGTGTTTTGAACGGTCCGGATGTTTGTCCTGGTATGATACATTAGCGAAGGGCATCATAGCAAGGGAATATAGCACATCATTGTATGTATGTACTCGGTCTGGCAGTGGCCTGTTCATATGAATCGTCCGCCACAAATAGTCACAGCCTGAATGTGACGAACCAAACGGCTCGTGGAGCAGGCGATGCTTGCGGAGCAAGTACGCACAATACCCATTATCGATTCAATGGGTGCTGATTTGATCAACCGTCTTCGCATCGTGTTATCCAACAGTTCTTGGAACTCATGAGATTGTCGCCATTCACCTAAGTTAAACGTTGATGATTAATAATGTGAAAATCAAGGCCATTCGCCGTATCTGTCAGAAATACTTTTTACCAAATCGCCTTGTTTGACTCGCCACCTCTCTCGGGTGAGCCGCATCTATAAAGCGAGTGATCATGCCCAGTTGTAGTATTTTACGTGTCAATTAAAGAAGACGGATTTGACATTCTCTCGCGTAAGCAGGGCAGCCCTAAGATCACGTGGGGTGTCGGACTTTACGGACATTGAGATTCTAAGAAAAGATTGGTTCGACTGAAAAGGTGGGGGCAGTTGCATGTCTTCTAAGTTCTCACCCCTGGCAGTTGGCACTCTACTATCAGGTACATAGGTACCTAGCCCCTCGTGAACTCGTGAGTCAGTTGACAACTTGACTGCCTCAGAGGCTCAGTGCCTTCACTGTGGGCCGTCAGCCCGGCCTCAGGTATGTACATACATTAGGTATACATACCTACCTAGGGAGTAGGGAGTGGCTAGGACTCATGTACATACATACCTCCTGATATACTCTGTACTGTGGCCAGAAACACAGGACCATACTTGATGGGCTTCTATGGTTGAGCAATATTCACAATAAGCCGCAGTCAAGTTGATAGCACACGAATGGCAGCAGATACAAAAATCGGATTTTCTCCCTCCTTCGCTTATGGATGGAGTGGCCGTATCCCAGAATACGAACGTGCATTTCTGGTACTATCTGTTCCAACTTCGACGTCTTGCCATAATCCGTGAGTCCTGTACGCATCTAAGTATTTCATCCCTCTTTTCCCTGCCTGCCACATAGCAGTGTCGGGTATCCTTTGAAATAAAAATCAATCCCATAACAAAAACCTCCATAAGATGTACACCTCGCCCACTCATCGTGGCATCGTACCAACGGTTGTGGTGGAGCAAGTCTCGTCCAACCGTTCCTTTGCATCTCTATTCCCTTTTTCTCTCTGTGCCCTACCCTCGATCCTTTTCGCTTTTCTCGCAGAATGGCGCCCGGGAGTCTTTTGCCCCCTGATTGTCTGAAGCTTCATTATCGGCGCACTCGCTAACGGAACACGATTTCAAGAGCTGTCCTTGGCATACTTCTTCTTGCCCATGGTGAAGGGAACGTAGCGATATTTGACCATGTGCTGAATTTGCTTACGCACTATCGAGGTGTTAGTTTATAGGTCCGTCCGCGTGAAAAGACAGGGTAAAGTCCAGAGGAGAGCCATACTCGTCAAGACGAAAAGGATAATCCAGTACATGACCAAAATGGGCCAGAAGACTGGAATGTTGAAGAACTCGAAGAAGGTGCAGAAGAAAGAAATGGCAACAGCCCTGGTGGCCCAATACCAAAACTTGAATTCTGGAAGACGACGGATGAAGGGCTTGAACTCTTCGTCTTGCTTCGTTGGAAGGGTCCCAACGGAACCATCCTCCATTTCTTGGTCAAGGGCATCGCTCGAGGGGTCGAATTTGGGTTGGAGGAAAGCCAAGAACAGGTTGAGCAGGTAGATGCCCAGCGCATAGGCGACTATCGTAATGCGTAACGTTAGCGGGTGGCTTCACTTGCCGAGGCGAGCGACGATGCTCGTCACTCCGCAGAGCCCAGGATTGAATTCGTACCGATATACCATCCCTGAAGGAAGAAGATGCGCAGGAAAAAGAGTAACAGGGTGACTCCGGTCCCAACCCATCGATAGAGCACAAACGGGGTTGATCGATCGAGCAAGGCTTGGTATTTCTATTCCGCTAAGTCAGCACGCAGCCCAGCGCCAGAATAAGCAGGATTAACGAGGACTCTTCCATCTCCGTTTTGCAGCGACGAAATTGAGGGCTCAGCATACTCTTTGAAGCATGGTGGTGTGAACCGTGACGGCCGCGAAGGGCGTCTGATCAGGCTCAGGCGCATCCATGGTGAAGGGTTGTGTTGCGACGGAGCTCAGGTTGAACAGGGGGTGTACCGCGTGGGGAAAGGCCGAGGAGAATTGGATTGACGAAGTCCCAAAAGAGGAGGGAATGGAGGAGAGAAGCACTGCACTACAGCAGTGAGATGAAGTCGCAGGCTCCAGAGTCGTAGATAGGAAAAGTGCTGAAAGACAGGGAGGAAGCAATGGCCGACGGAATGCGATGAAGGGATGCTCTTCTCGTGAGAAGAAGCGGACCCTTACTGCGATGTTGGCTTCTTGATCGTGGCGCGTGAGGCTTAGCTTTGTTCAGGAACTCAAAGAAGGTCGAAACTCGCAGTGCACAGCCACGTAATCAGCCACGTAAACATGGCCCCCGCCCAATCAACTCGACCAGCTCCCTTGTTGTTTCAAGCCATGTTGTAACTTGTAACTTGTACATATGTATCTTTGTACCTTTGTAGTGGAGGATATGTAGCTTTTTGCATCAAAATACAAACTCGACTCAATTCACTCACCCCGACGTCAACTCGGTGGCAAAATCACCCCGATGCACATCGTTGTTGGCTTGGAACCTGGGAAATATGTCTATCTTATTATGCCTGCTTCCTCCCATAGGACGGGGTCAGCAACCAGACCTCCGTTTAGGTAGGTATGTAATTGAATTCCCCTTCGTTCCGATGAAGCTCCTGCACTGCATAGAACACTAATGTCGGCTCATTGAAGCCATCGCCATTCACCACCACGCTTGCTGCCTATCAACTTCATAGAGGTCTAGAACCTCGACTTCATATCCTATTCAACCTCTTCTAGGGCATCTGCATAGCTATCTTCACCGCTATCCTCAGGGACGCTCATTCCATCAATTTCGGCTATTAATGTGTCCCTCTTTATGCTGCGGACCTCCGCCTTATCAACGATATCTTCAACAGCCGCCCTGATAATCGAACTGTCGAATCCTGTAGGCCAAGGAAGAGGTGGCTGATCGTCTGACAGATATAGATCGCGAAGTTGACGAAGGCACGCATATCTGTAAGCCATCCAGCTATCATTCCTTGCTGTATCTGACGGTCTGCTTTTGTGAGCCACCTAACCGCCCTTTCTTCGTCTCTGACCTTTATCATGAGGTAATTATCGTCATTGCCTTAAGGCTAGGCCTAATCGTACCCCTAACTGCTCGTAGCCAGCGGCGTAGAGAGCCGACCTCTATCCGTACCTCCTTCTTCCTAATCCAACGTTCCTCATCTTCTTTTGCCTCTCGTCCGTTGTATTCATCTTCGGCGGCTCTATCCCTTGCATCGTGAACAGATATAGGGCCCCATTTGGCCACAACTAGCGTGCGTTCATCAATTCTTGTCTCTTCAGGCTCTTTTCTTGGAGACGGCGTAGCTCGGCTGTGGCAGCGACACCATTGATTTCATGGGCTTGACCAGCCTTACTGGCCTTCGTGCGTACGTGCTGAACAGACGGGATGATAGGGACTCTCGATTCAATTGAGACTATCATCCGTAGGTTGACGCAATCGTGATATTGCTCGATCAGGGGGATGCTGAGGCGTGGAGTTGCAACGTTTGACCAGCTAAAGCGCCTTGAGGTCGGTGGCGTTGATGTTTTTATTCGTTCGTTACGAACGTCGGCACGGAAGGAGTCCTTGGTTATTAGGGAGAAGTTGCTGATATATCTACGTTTTCATGAGCTTCCACATGGCCAGGGAGATTAGACTCCTTTACCTGTGATGTCAACGAAGAAATGGCATCTTGGAGCAGGTCTATGATTCTTAGCGGGTTGTGAGGAAAGAGACCTGACTTCTCCCACGCTGATATGATTGTACTCTGCTTGAAGGTACGGTTTCGTATCATTTGAAGGTGGAAGAGGAAGTCAGCCTTGTCGAAGTTGTAGGCGCCGTCTGCCACCTCGCGTTTCAACACATGCTGATGCCAGTGCTTGTATGGCCCAAAGACCCCAATATCGAGAGGTTGAAGGAGGTGAGTTGGGTGTGGAGGCAAGGGGAAGACGTCGATGTTGTGGTCGATACAAAAGCGGCTGAATTCCCCCGTAATATGTGCATCGCAGTTATCCATCAAAAGGAGCCGTTTCTGGGTAGGGTCTGCTGGTCGGGTCTGCGTTTCGAAGTGCTGCAGCCACTCCAACGCGAGTATGTCTGAGATATAGCCCTTCGGGCTCGTGGCCAGGACAGTCTCTACTTCGGGGTCGTTGGCGACCCAATTCTCGGGTACGTTCACACCGGGGATGATGATAAAGGCAGGAATTGCACGACCGGCTGCAGAGACTGCTTCGACAGCCGTTACAGAGACTCGATCGTGAGAATCGAGAATTACTGAATGATCGACCTCGTTGAATGTCCATACGAAGCTGCCGCAGTGTAGACGACCCACCATAAAGACTGTTTCATCGAAATTCCAGATGTTTTCCTTCAGGGGCTTATAGTCGTTGAGGTACTTGATCCAGGCCTCGAACCAAGAGCTGATGGTAGCACGGTCTTCCACAGCCGTCCTCCTCGCTTCCTGGGTAGAGGCTCTTTTTGCTTCCTGGGTAGAGGCTCTTTTTGCCTCCTGGGTAGAGGCTCTTTTTGCGTGGAAGATATTCGTATGCCTACTCATGTAACCGCGGGCCCAGCGCTTTGAGACCTTCTCATCGCGGCCGGAAGCTCTGAGTATCTCATTAACGTGGAGACGAAGGTGGCGGTTCTGTATGTGGTGGCCGCACATGACCTGGCGATGGGCCCAAATCAGCACCGCTCTATCTTCAGCGGACGTGAGGATTGCGCGATGGCCGCCGTTATGGGAAACAGGATGCCGCCCCTTATGGCGGCCATATGCGCGATGGTATGGCACGTTGAGGGCTGCCGCAGCCTTCGTGAGACTCGGATAATGGCCTTCTCGATACAACTCCACCGCAGCGAGAGTTCGCTCCTCGAGGTTATGCTCTGTGAAGCGCGAGAAATTGGGCTTGCCGGTGGCAGAATCGATCCATCTTTCGACTGCTGATAATTCAGCTTCTGACGAGTCGGATGCCATTTTAACGTCGCTGTATGTGTGCTAACTTCTAAGTGTCATAGGGAGTACAATAAGGTTGGTAGTGTGACGCGCCTTTAGGAGGTACCTATGTACCTCTCCTAGATGAAATAGGTGGAGATGCGATAGGTTCGCTATGCATAAAGGTGGTCGGTTTATTAGGTACCTACCTTTGCATGAAGCTTGCATCAAAGCCGAAGTGCATACACCTAGGTACATAAGGTATGTACATACATAATGATACATGTGACATGGGTAAGCGGAGGTACATCTTTTTGGTTTGCTAATGGCGGGGCAGCTATGTACTTTTCTGTGCAAGTCGCTGGCCAACTTGCTGGTCGCTGACCCCCCTGTAAGGAGGTGGATGAAATTGCATCGCCCGCCAGTTCATCTCGCGAGTCCATTCCAATCTCTTACATCAATGAACATCGTTACATCACACATAGTTCTCAAATTGGCCTCTACATGCATTGAACTGTTCCTCAATACATATGATGGCGCTGGAGCTGATCCAAGAACGAATTTAGCAAGTTCCCACGTGAGGAACCCAGCCGCGTTCGCCGCCGAGGAGCCAGAGTACACGTAAACGTGGCCAGCGTCTAGATGGGTCACCGGATTAACGCCAGTGGTGATGCGAGAAATGATGGGTGGGTTGAGCGAAATGTCTGCAAAGCCTCAGAGATGAAGCATGTCTTGAAGGACATAGCTCAACATACCTAGCTCAACCTCGCGTCGTTGTATGCATTCTGGACTAGGCTGTTTAGTGTTGAGGCGGCCGCCACGCCGGCCGTCATGACATCGATTTCAAAATTTGTTAATTGAAATGCCTTGACGCGACTGACGTGAGCCCAGTAGTGGCCGTAGTACCTATTCACTGGCCTGGCACGACAAGCTCGGTCCATGCACAACAGCAAAGAGGTTGAGTAATACACCATTCTGTGTCGTCTGCGCCTTGGATATGACAGTATCAGAGAACCTTGACCGCCTGCAGCAGAGAGCTGCTGACGATATTGAAGATAAGGGTTTGCTTCACCTCGACCGCGGAGTCACAGAGAGGAGGTCGCTGTACCACGGGAGCTGCTGTACACATGTAAAAATTTGGTTTGCACGAGCCGCATTCAAGCTTCATGCCCAAGAGGAGAAAGCTCGAATTCTACCGTTCAGAATGGTATGTGGAACATGCAACTCGGTTGTCGGCATTATTCACAGCGTCGTTCTCGTGCTCAATATCGCTATGGCAGTCTTCCTTTGCATCACGTCGTTCTTTTATAAAACTGACAGAGTCTGGGCTCTGAAGCCCCCCCTCGGACAATATAGACAGCTCACTCAAGAACTTCTGCCTCCAGGGCTTCCTCACTTCATCAGGAGCTATAAATTTTCTTGGAGGACCTCCATCATGATACGTACCACAAGAACGATATTGCGCTTGACTTTTATAGCCGAATTTCAAACGTTTTCACTTCCTCTTCATCAGAAGGTGGTAGGCTCCAGGAGCGAGACGAGGGAAACAACTTTGCCGGAATCGCCACCCCTTAAACAAGCCAGACCCGGCCATTGCAGAACACAGCGTGATCTTCCGCTTCCAACTGGTACGCGAATGCAAAGCTAAAGGCACGGGCGCTCCATTCGACAAGTCACAGCTTTTGATACCAATCACATAGTGGGAATCAGGTCATCGTGACGCAATTTCCAATAAGTCAGCGAGCAAGTCAAAGATTGATTACAAACTTCAGCCTTCGATATTTCCTCTGTCGACTTTCTCCTTCGCGGTCCAAAGCTTGCATACGGGCCACGTTTATCATATACCTGTATTTCTACTACTATTTTCGTAGGTAGGGAGGTTTTATGGCGTCTTTATTGGCATCTGATCGGCGCCAGATGGCAGTGTCGGCTCAGGACCTGGAAACCCATCATCATGTTAGCGATAATTTCAAGTTGGAGCTCCGGAGTCCCCTGTGCGATTGAGTTATCACTCGAGCCCTTGCCACGCATGCGCCGCTGTTTGGCGGCGAGACCACTTTCTTGGTCGACGGCCATGTCCCTGTTAAAGGAAGAGAATCAAACCTTTTTGGTGACTACGAAAGCCGCTGCTACTAGTCTACGACACGCCCCAATTGCTTCAAGGTGTCCCTGGCGACGATTTTACAGGACTACGCCCCGGCAACTCCGCCAAACTTGAGACCCCGAACACGGGACAAGTCTCCGGGGCCGGCCTTCGAGACTACCGGAACAAGAACATTTTTTAGACCACGGTTGAGCGACAAGTCCTTCAAGTCAGACATCCTCATCGGCGCTACCTTAAGAGCCTGACAAGCCTCTTCTTCCCCGCTCGTTACCAAGATCGCCAGCACTGAGCTCCCAAGCGCAGAGCCAAGCCGACGGCAGCCGGGCAATTGGCCCCAGTCGCAGAGAACCTGTTACCTACCAAGGCTCACTACGTCAACAGGCAAATTCACCTAGAGACACTGAAATCCAATGGCACTGAATGCCAGGTGTTGCTACGTATGATGCTAATGCAAACTTCTCTTTCAGGACTAAAGCAGATACACAACATAGCTCACCAAAGACCGAGACGAGGTGAATACACTGAAATGCAAAGGAGTGGATCGATCACACTAGGTATATCATACGCCTAACGGAAAATACTTACATGCCTGGGTATAAAAGGCTACTCCCCCCCCCGTCAAAATAGATGTCTTGTATCCCTTTACCACAAACTTCTTCCAAGACCCCTAGACACACCAGAAACTCTTTCACGATGGTCAAGACTCTACCCATCTTTTTAGCCACACTAGCGGTTATGGACCCTATGGCCCAGGTTCTCGCCTGCCAGCCTGGCCTAGATTACTGCGGCTGGGTCCTTGACAAATACGGTGGTCAAGGTAAGAAAACACTCTTTACAGCTAAAGCCCAACATGCATCCAGTATTCATCACTAACGTGCTTCATATCTCATTCTCAGTCTGGAAGGAGAAGGGGCTGAGGCTCAATGGAGTGTTTCGTTGCATTTCTAAAAATGAAGCGAAAATGTATCAAGTCTGCACTTTCGGATGCGTGAACGGAGGTACTGGCAAGAGCGACCATTGTTAGATTATCTCAGAGCTGAGATTGTAAGTCGTGGCAAGAGGAAATGGACAATACGAAACCTCTCATCTCGTGCTACTTCTATACTACCTATGTTCCAAGCTTCATGGCATGATTAGTTCATTCGTTTGTCATCTAGCACGGAGAATAAGCAATATCTATGCCTGTATACTGGTCAAATCTGAAAGGTGATGCCATGGAGCTGTTGGTTCGTTTCTTCATGGAAGACGGGGTGTACCGTGCGAGGAGCTGCGCTCGGACGAACAGGTATGTATGTGGGAAACTGAGTCCATCAGGCTATCAGCCGCTGCATTGTGGTGCGTCCCCATACGGAGTATATGAGGTACCTCCATGGAGTACATGCCTTCTCAAAACTGTGACAGCGCCCAAATTATTAGGCATTCATGCCTGTTGTACCTAGGTACCTATGTACATTACACAAATCCCGTTAATCCAGCTCTACTCCACGTCGCCTCTTCTCCCCCGCCCCTCGAGCGTCCCCCGCTGCCAAGATGTCTTCCAAGTTCCACGGTAGATTCGGCGAACGGATCTGATTCTTCTTCCTGTGAGCTCTACACCCGCTCTGGCCGGAGTTTTCTCGAAGAAAATAACGGCAGGAGGTCGCCGGCCCGACATGAATGAATGAGGAGTACGCCTCATGAAACACCTAGACAGAGTGTCCACTGGGTTGGAGACTGGAGTCTTCGTCACATTACGGAGTATTACAATTTACCAGGTACCTGGGTCTATGAACTGTCTTCCCTTTTTCTTCTTTTCTTTTCTTTTCTTTTTTTACCCCTCTTTTTAGCCACATTGATTTCCCGACCAGGAGGCGGTTGAAATGCAAAGGCGACATCATACATTCATAGTCTTCGTCAAGGCGTTTGGCAGACTTGTCAAAAGTCTCGTCATGATAGCTTGTCAGAGGGCTTTTGTTAAATAGGTTATCAGCAGCACTTATTAAAGAGCTGGTCAAGTCTTCTTTCTCGGAGCTCTTAGAGCTTTCATCGACGAGGTCATTGGCATCTTCATGCACGAGGTTATCAGATGTCTCTGTGTTGACAGTTGTGGCCCGTGGGGGAAGTGGACAGAGGTCTTTGCCTTGGGAAGGCCGGCCGGATCTTTATGAAGAGACTACTAACTAGAGTCGGTCTTGTGATTGTCTTCTTTCCAACGGTCGGTGGAGACTGCCTTTGATCATGTTGAGCGGGCACTGGGCAGAGGTCGATGCTGAGTGACAGGTTGAGACTGTGTCTGAAAGTAAGTCCGACAGGGTCGGAATCTTCGATTTCAATGACAAGATTGACGGAGATCACTCGTGAGGTAACGGCAGGGTTTTTCTCTGACCAGTCAACGGGACCTCTGACTCTTCTCGCCGCGGTTCGCCGCCACGGGCCGAGGACAACGTAAGACACTGTAGACGGTCAGTGGTCACTACAGCACCGATGGTGGAACTATTGCTTAGATGGGTCGATAGGAATGGAACCTACCTTCAGTGTGTAAGTTACCTATGTACCCAGCTCTGCTGTTCTAATTCTCTAGACTCTATTATGAATTTATGGCCCTGTATGCTGTGGCATTGAGGCTCCATGAGTCCATTTAATTGGGTATCTCCATACTCTCAGAGTCACGTATGTAGCTGGATCATATGACATATCAATCATTGATTCATAAAAGTATTACGTGAACTGATGTCATTTTTAATTGATATGGAATCGTGAAGTGTCTGGATATGTCGGCGTAATGGGAGATCGTGCCCAATGCCCATGGCGCAGCAATACCTTATTACATCATATAGGTAGGTACCATCCATGATGATCCATCACACTCCTGAGTCCTCACCCACTTGTGGCGTCAATGCTAAGGAGACAAAACGGTAAAACCTGAGGGCGTCACACACTTTCCGGATGTGTTGTAAACTGTGAATCATATAAAATATATTGCTTCTTCTCCGTGCTAGCCCCAAACGAAATGACTACATAGTCATGTCTTGAAGATTGAAACATGATGTTGAGAAGGGCATGAGTAATGTAAAAAAAGATAGTTTTAGAGTGGACGTTCACCCAGAGCAACCCCTCATGTGAAGTGAGTTATGCACAGCGGTCATTTTGGCCCTTGCCTCCAGATGCACAATGGTAAATCGAATTAGTGCACCTGCTCTTTATCTTCACGTGCCCACTAGAATGGCAATGGTATAGCGCATCGGGATCAATACCCCTTTCCCACCAGCCTGAGAGAGAATACATGTCAGTCCGCAATCATAACTATTCAATTTTAGTTTCAGGGTGCGCTTTCTTACTTCTTCGGTCACCGCCATGGTCGAGGAGAACCCAGCCGCAGTAATCAAGGCCAGGAGTGCAGCTAGCAGCCTGGGCTACAGGGCCGATAGCAGCTAGAGTGGTAAGAAAAAAAGGTAGAATCTTGACCATGATGAAACTGTCGCTCGTAGATCTAGGGGTGTTCGAAGAATATGTCAAGTATAAGGTTAAAACTTGAGGGGGACACTCTGATCAAAGAGCAGCCAAAGAGCCTTTTATAACCAAACAGATAAGTCTTCTAACTTCTAACAGTTCTCCGTTACGAAAGAATCGAGATCAAATTTCAGAGTCCGAAGCTCGGCATAATCGATCCGCTTCTTTGCATTCTAATTTCTAACATCTTTAACTAGTCTAGGTTTCTGGTGAGCTATATACTACATCGTCATCAGGTGACAGACCTTAGTGACTCCTAACAGAGAGATATGCATTAGCACCATCAGTACCAACGCGTAGCATTCGCTGATTCGGTGAACCGGTGCCCTTAAAAATAAAAATACAGCAGCTCTAAGGTGAGTCGGCCCGTTGAGGTAGTGCGTCTCAGCCGGCGGCGGCTTGGCTCTGAGGTTAGGAGGTCGGTGCCGGCAATCTTGGCGGTGAAAGAGTATCTGGCGGAGTAAGAAGAGGCTCGTCAGACTTCAGACTCTGAAATCGACGCCGACGCGCCAAGGTCGCAACTCGCAAGCAGCAAGCTGTTTGTGTCACGGAGTCACGGACTCGTTCGGCGGCGGTGCCAATGGTGGTGTCTGATCCGACTGACTTCTAAGTTCTCGCTCTTGGTCCGTGGATGTATAGATACCTACTAAAGACTGTTCAGTGTTTCCTTTCATCGCAATGCGCGCGGCCTACCTAGTTTGATACGACCTTTCATTCCGCATATATAACTTGCCTCCTGCTCTTCCAGATGATGTAGTACTTTTACCAATTTCCAATTTGACCATTGCGACCGTTCTCTTTGTGTCCAAACTCGTTTCGCCACTGTCTTGAATCCCCAGCTCTAAAACTTCAACCTTTTCCTACATTCGCAGTAGCATCATCATCTCGGTTCATCAAGGAGTATCTGAAGTTCTGATCAGACGCCAGCCATGATGTGACAAGGGCAGTATAATGGGCTTGGAACTGATGAATGTCAATTCAGAACGCAATAATCGACTGTGGCCCTACAAGGAACTCTAGAGGCATGTGGTCTCAAGACTCACTCTGAGTCCCTGGGGAAAGCCACCGATAATATAGTACAGAATGTCCCCCTATGTGCTCCTCATCCGTCCCCGGCCGCTGGCCTGAATATCCCGAGTATCCTCGGAAGGCCAAAGCTCTCTGCTCAGGCCTCCGTGCCTCCCACTCCTGCGCCCTGGCCCTTCTCCTGTGACTCGCACACCAGGTGTGCGGAGTGGTCTCGAATGTCCTAGCGCACGCCGAATGAGCAGCCAACTCTAATAAGTCGACTCCGAGGAAGCCAGCCAATCCTCAAGGAGCCGGCGGCCTCGGCGGACGCAGCACCGAAGGAGCCCGCAACAGAGGAGGAGCTAGCCACCTCAAGTGGCGCGCGCCTGACATACGCCGAGTAGGCAACTCCAAGGAAGCTGACAACTACTGAAGGAACCAGCGGCCCCGAAGGACGCAGCTTCGGAGGAGCCAATAACTCAGGAGAAGCCAGCAACCTCGAGTGACGCACGCCAGCTCGGGGTGCAATGTCTCCAGGCCGGAAGGTGTGCGTACGGCCGCGATATATGCAGGACCGTGTGACACATGAGGCTGAGCCAGCAGAGGCTTCATCTTCCCAGGCCACGTCATTAGGTTTTTCGTCGGAGCAGGTTTGTTGAGATGCTCCTACATGAATCGAGATGAATTCAAACGGTCAGAAGGAAAAGATTCAAAAGAATCGGATGCGAGGACTTCTGTGTATTTATAGACTTCCGACATGATAAAGAAGATACCGTATTCCCGTAATGCCGCCTCAAAAGGCCAAACCAACACAATACATAAAAACTTTCCTCCTGAGAGGTATTCCATCGTAATCTTGGTCTGATTCAGATTGTGGATTCTCTGTAGCCTGTAGGAGGTGATACGTGAATCCGTCACTCTTCTCCATGTACACTGCCCCCGTTTTTCTGTTGACAGTTGTAATACAGTTGTACATAAGTACGACTCTTCTGGGATGGGTAGCGTTGGAAAAACGCTCACTTTTTATTATCGCGTTTGTCGTGGGGCGTCACACACACGGTAGATGCCTACCTAGGTATACCTCTTCAATAGAGTCAACAGACCAGACCATTCAGACTTGTCCAACATGTAATATGTACCATTGTACATATATTGCTTCTTGTCTGACAGTCTGTGCTAGCTGATATTAGATAAATGAGTAGCTAATCACCTGACACCATGCAGCTTGAACATGATATATAGGGATATCATGAGGATAAGAGTTCAAAATGATTCGTTTCCCGAATCCTCTGTCAATATCTTCGCCGGGCCTTCGATCATTGATGATTCAACAGGCGTCATTCCTGCCGCGGCCGAAATCGCTGCACCCGAAGGGACAGACGCGTTTCTAACTTTCTGTGTCACGCTGCCATCAGAATTGCAATGATATAGTGCATTGCGCCTCACCCAATTCCACTCTGGGACGAGAAGTCTGTTAGTATTTGATCCTGGATATTGGTTTCTAGCACTTAAGAGTGCTTCTTTACCTGAACCGCCATTTATGATAAGGCTCCAGCCGCAGATATAGGCCACGAGTGCAACCAGCAGCCTGGGCTGTATGGCTAACAGCAGCTAGTGTGGCAAAAAAATATGGGTAGAATCTTGACCATTGTGGAAGAGTGTTTCGTAAGTCTGGGAGTATGGAAAGAATTGGGAACCTGTGAAGTATAATTGTAGCTTGTAAGATATGTCCTGCGATGAGAAGAAGAGAAACTTGAACGCGAGGAAGGGCCTCGGCTTTTATAGCTAAGTATGTATGTGAGTAAGAGTATGGTTTCGGACTCCTGGGGTCAGTGTACTGTGTGATCAATGTATAGCTCCCTTGAAGGTCCAATATTCCATGCCTTCTTCAACTAGTCCAGGACTCATCATAGGTGAGCAATTCACCATGTCAGCCTTTTTCCGACAAACTTCGAATGAGTTAGCAATTTGCATTAGCTCCAGAGCTCACAGGTGAAAGCAGGTGGCATTCGATGCGATCGTGATATGCACGTAACGGCATGATGGATCTAGATGGACTTGGGAGTTGAGAATACATATGTATGTCCTTTTCCCTGGAAGTCCGCGGGCGGCCAATCGCCGGCCATGGAGACTTGTGTCGTGTTGAGAGTCTCGAAGTGAAACGATCGTCGATCGATGACAGGTGTCTAGTCCTAGAACTGGTCATCAGAGAAAGCATGGACGAAGTCGAGCCATGTCTTGCCAAGGCCCAGCGGCTTCCGGAGGCACCAGCGAGAATTCATCTCTTCCTTCTTCAAGCTTTAGCGTCTCACCCCGCTCAGTGACGCCGACGATCTCATGAAAGCAGAGAACCGTCTGCCGAATGGAAGCATTTCGACACAGGGCGAGGAGTCTCGCCAGCTTGTCGTGGAATAGTAGAAAGAACGGCCTGCCATCACGGATTCTTGACGAGATTCCCGTCCAGGAACAGTTCCGGGCTTGCAGGTGAAAAGCCAGATCTAGCCGATCTACCGTGGAAGAAAGCCTCGAAGTTTGCATGATTGCATTAGTAGGCAAGAGCGCGTAGCATTCGATACGATTATGAAGCAATGATTCCAGCCTTCCAGGATCCAGATGGATGTACGTGGTTTAAGACTATATCCTTAGGTATTCCTGGAAGCTCAAGCCCGGCCAGGACCGGCATCGGACTTGTCGGAATAGGACGCAGATCTAGCCAACCTAATACCTATTCGTAGGTACTCGTGGAAGATATCTTGGCGGCGAGAACACTAGAGAGAGAAATGAAACGTGCTCTTGATCTGAAAACGGGGTCGGAATCGTTGAATATGTGCATCAGCATCTACATGGAAGCTGTTGGGGAACTATGTGGGCACCGAGGCGCTCTCATGGTTTGACGAAGCCATGAGGGGACACATGTTTCAAAAATAACCCGGCTGAAGCCGCGCCGCGGGCCGAGGAGCTGACATGAATAGAGGGCGTTATGAAGCAGACAAATGATGATCCTAGGACCTTTGCCGGGCAAGGCGAGGTGAGAATCTATAATGCAATGTGTTCGAGTTTTGGGCTCGTTTGAGTCTTCGCTGTCAGGGACATGAGGACTATGATCGTAGATGAGAGTCAGTGTTATTCTTCTTTGATTTTCAACATCTAAGTCTCGGATGAGCTATACTACGTATATCAGCCTTAGTCCTGAAATCCTGATGAATAGCTTGCATTAAAGAACCTGTAGCGTACGGTGCCTTTCGAAATCGGTAGGTAGTTGCGGGGTTTGCATGAGAGAGACCTATTGAGTCTTGGCGGGCTCGCCAAGGGCCTATGGGCGGGCCATGTGACATGGCTGCCAGCTGGTGATGTCAAACGGCATGCGCCAGACGGCGGCTTGGTTTTAAGATTCTGGGGTCGGTGGCAGCGAATCTTGTAGGCAGGGTACTATCCGGTGGGGGAAGAATAGGTCAATCAGGTTCCGAAACCGACGCCGATGTGTTAAGGCCACTATCCCTGCACACGATGCTTGAATCGTTGCCTCGACTGACTTGTCGGACTTGCTCGAAGAGTCTCAAGACTCTATGAGCACTGTTTGTTCACTCCTCGAAGATACTGGGGGATAAAAATCTCCGTGCACGAAACACTCAAGAGTCAAGAGCTGTCGGACGTCCATGTGATTTGAGGGCTTGGGCTTCCCTGGAGCTTGCATGGAAATGGGGTTTCCGCTGACGAAGTGTATAGGCGATTCGGCCACGATGCAGCGGTGAATTGGCATGCCCGTTGCTGCCATGGCTTTTGTTGCGGGCTTCTCCTCCATGACCACAGCCCCTGAGCCTTGAGGAACACCATGGTGCAAACTCTTTTGCGTGGAAGGGAGCAAGTGAGGGAATCTGGATCAGAAATAGCTGCCGTGCTGCCAGCGCCAGTAAACGACGCGGTTGAAATTGTGCTTCAAGCTCCGATGACTACATTGCGAGATAGCCTCCATGATTGTCCCTGTCCCGCACACTAGAGGGCTCAATATGTTGTCTTAAGTCTTTGAATTAGGTACTCCCCGCTCTTGACCCCCTTGTACTTCTTATCCTGTTCAGTTGCGTACGTCCCCGGCAGAGTCTCAATGAAGCTATCCAAGTTGGCGTTACAAAAGTATCTGTTGTTTTGAGAGCCAAACAGTCAGCATGCTGAAGGGATTCGGGACAGGAAACCAGCAGGGAAGTCGTATATACGTACGCGATACTATAGCGGGCCGGGTGCTCATCGTCCTGCCTCGGCGGCTCAACCACACGATGGATGGTGCTCCTGATGGTATCGTTACTCCAACGGGATAACAAGTCGCCGGCATTGACCACAATGGTGCCTTCAATGGGCGTCGCATCGACAAAGTCCCCCGTGGGCGATTTGACTTGCAAACCGCCCTGGCGGTCCTGGAAAAGTAGCGTGATGGAGCCATAATCCTAGTGTCCCGAAAGAAAAAGCCATCAGTCAAGAGACCCAGGAATTATCGCCAGGAACCTCTATCGCTTCCGCACTCACACTATGCTCTCCAGCCCTTGTCTGCCCTGGATTCAGCTTGAAGACCTCGGCCCTCACTCCAGGATAATGCAGCAGCCTTAAATTATTGTCGCTCGCGTTGATGAATTGATCAAAGAAGTCTTGCTCGAGGCCCATACCCAGCGCAATAGCCCGCATCACGTCGACGTGCAGCGCCTGGCATGTCCTGAAGAAGTCAACCATGTCCTTTCTGAAACCCCTCAAACTCACGTTGTCCTCCTCGTCGGGCCACTGATTCGGAAATTCGGGCCTCGTGTCTCGCCCAATCTCTAGGGATTCCTTCAAATCTGGTGCCGCATTGCGTATCTTGCTCACTTCAGACACGTCGACAAGCTGGCTCACTTTTTCGCGGCCGGGAGACGAGTAGCCGCGGTTGGCCTCGGGTGTGGTCCATTGGAGTTTAAGCTTGGTCTCGTCGTCAAGGGCAAAGAAGTTGGCGGATCGGGTAAAGATGCGCTGGAGGAATTGGGTGGGAATTGGATGGTTCTTGAGGTAGATGAAGCCGGCGGTCTGGAATCCGTGGAGGATTTCCTGGGCGGTAGACTGGCGTTCATGGGGGCCTCCGTTGAGAAATTTTGAAAAGTCGATCAGCTAGAGGCCAAAGTAAGTATGGAGCAAGTTACCTTCTACAAGATCACTTCTTCGACAAGTTGTCGTGCTAAAAAGCGTGTGATTGTCAGGATTTTCAGGTTGAGACGAGGACTTACGGGTATAACAAGACCTTGATTGGCTACTGCTGCGTGAGAAGTCATTTTACGAGTAACAACGAGAATAGACTCGGACGCCGAGTTTAAAAGGGGGAGGATAGTGGTGAGTCACTATTCGACTCCATCGCCACATCCTCACCGTCGGCCGCCCATATATGTCAGGATTCGTATCTGGCTTCCCATGCAGAGACGCGCATGACATCTTATCTTCATGCATGATGCATCTGGTCATTCGGATCCATGTCCTTGTGTTCCCGTGGTGCGACTGGGTCTGGCCGGTGGCGGGGGCTGTTTGTGTGCAGAGCCGACAAATGAGGTTCCGATTCCCGTTCTGTCCACGTTTTTAGCTAACTGACTACGGACCTAGGTCATCAGTCAACAATCATTCTTCCCTCCGTATGAGCGGTCTAGTCTGATGTGGCACACCGTACATAGTTTCTCGAAACACCGGACAGAATAGAGAGACACATTGACCAGTCATGAATTGGCCCCCGCGGACAATCACACCTATCCCCATCTCACTAGGTACATTAAGAGCGCAGATCTCGGCCTACCGTTCCTCTAGTTCGCGAGTTTCCGCATTGCTCAGAACCACACCTGATAGGTAGGTACTCCTCAGCTTCAGAGCTGTCGGTCTGAAGCATGCAGAGGCCCTTTGGCAAAACTTCATCATCGTCCCATTGACTTCTGACTTTGTCTCGTTGAACAAAGTTTTGTCCGCACATGAAGAAATAAACGATATCATGGATGAACATCAAATGCGCAACTCCGTCATTTCGCGCGAAGCCATGGCTGGATTTGTCGGGCCTGGTAAAAGAGCTGGGCAGAGAACGCCGATAATCTATCCTCCACCGGAAAGCGGGCACCCTGCCACAAGAAGCGCCGCTCGAAACGGACGCCTCCGTGCCGCATAGAAAAGCTTGAAAGTCTGCCGAGCCCCATTTGGAGATATTGTGATTATGCCAGAGCGTGAATAACTTCAATCTGCTGTTCCTGGCTCAAAAAATCGCGACCGCAACTTGATCGATCCTTGCGTCCTCATCATCGCATGCTTACGACGTCCGGGTCTCCGCGCAGCGGGTATAGTGCTGTTCTTCTACTGGTGCCGGGCTTCAAATGAAGACGACTTCCGCTGCAGGGGATCGTTGAATGTACTTAGCGGGGACGTTTGATCAAGTCCGCGGTCTTCGCATGCTGCTGGCTGGCCGTGGTTGGAGCACTGCTCTTTCTGGCTGGCCAGATTGTGGTCCACGGCGAGTAATTGGTCTACAAAGGCGAAATTTTGAGGCCATCACAGCTAATGGGATGTCTTGATAAAGCCGGATCTCGACGCGGTCGTTGATTTTGAAGCCAGGTCTGAAGACGACGATAGATGTCAGCGGCTGTCGTAGACTCATGTTGGTGCCGATCATCCCTCCTTTCCGCCCCTGACGATCGATTAAAGAGCATCAATTCAGGAGTCACAGCTTGAAATCCAGCAGCCCCTTTTCACAATCGTCGAGACCAAGAATCCATGTTCCCGAACTAGAGGATAGTCGAATCGACTGTGTTAGTGCTTTTTCACAATCCCGTCACCCGTCATGAATAATTGTAAACGAGCGAAAACAACAGACGGCAAGTCTCCAGTAACTGCAACACCATGCCTAGGCCACGGACGTTTCGCTCTGATACTTCATCTCCGCGTCATATATCCTCTGCCGAATATGCAGAACGCGCTGTTCAGCCTCTTGAAGAACATCCGCAGATGTCTGCTGCCCGCTCTGAAGGGCCCTCACCGCCTGCACAGCACGAAGCTTATCACAAACAAGCTCCCAGTACTGCTTGTCTGCGTGCGCCCCAGCGATGTAATCCCCGGGAACGTTGACAACACCGTTTGCTGGCCCCGCCGACTTCCCCTTCTTGACCGACGAGCCCAGTGCCGTCTTCATGTTCTCCTTGGCCAGCTTCCGCCTGGCTTTCTCGTCCCTCTTGTCCTTGAGCCGGCGACGAGCCTCAGCTAGATCCTCCATCTCTTGCGCAGCGTGAGCCTGTCGTCTCGATTCCTCGTCTCGCATGCGCTGCTCTTCCGCAAGCCTCTCCCGTTCTTTCTCCAGCCCGACTCGATCAGTCTGCTCCTTGTCCATTCTCGCCCTCCTGGCGGCGTCTTCTCGCGCCTCGAGCTCATCCGCGAACTTCTGTCGCTCCTTGTCCATAACCTCGCGCTCCTGCCTCCGCAGAAGCTTGGCTTTGCTGGCCTGATCGTATACGGCGCGGGCGCTGGGCTCCGACAAGATGTCTCGGGCCCTCTCAAACTTTTCCCATGTTTGGGCGTCGAATTTGGCGCCTGCCTTGTCGGGATGGTGCTTGAGAGAAGCCTTTCTCCATGCGCGGTGAATGTCCTCTTTGGGAGTGAGGGCGTCGACGCCCAGAAGCTCGTAGAGATCGACATTCTGTTCGGCATATTCTCCTGCGAGGCGCACGAGGTCCTTGTTGTCTTGACTCATTTTAGCGTTTTGCTACCGACTTCGTTCTGGGATCTGTAGCGCATAAAGATCTGTAGAGGAAAAGAGCGACTTCTGTTTAAGAGCTGGGATCTCTAGATCCAGAAGTCGGATCAGGGCCAAGACAAACTGCAGACGTTGAAAGTAATCCTGTTTCGGTGTGGTTGGTAAACGATGTTTTGGTTTGCGAAGTTGGCATGCCCGGCGCCCGCAAATCAGAATGGGGGACCCCACATGACCCACATTTTCAGTAGCCGTCTGCCGTCCTTCGAAACGTGGAAATTCGTCGCATCATTGAGAGCAAGTCTTCTCAAGTTGTTTTAATATTTTTGCTTGCTTGTAGTTTCTCTAGGCTTACACTTGGCTTTTTTTCTGTATGAGGAACAGAGAGAGAGAGAGAGAGAGAGAGAAAGAGAGAAACAGAGAGAAAGTCGAATATGCAACCTCTTCACCGTCCGTTAGATGCTATCATGCCATTGTTTCGCTTGCAACAGAAACCGAACCTCCCGGAATTTGAGTCTTGCTTTTAGATCTTCAAAAGAATAGCTTTGCGCCCTTAGATGCATCAGCAATTCACGCCAATAGAGCCAAGTACGATGATAAACGACGTCGCCATACTAATTCATATATGTCGATGTACCCTGCTGCGACAATCTCCTCGATCGCGCAGACCGACTCCGCCTCTTGCTCCTACTTCCTCTACTTGCTCTCCTCGCTGCATATTCAAAAACGTTGGGCGTACCACCCGTCAACTCGAGCAAATAGCGCTCGTACGGACCCAACGGCTCTTCCATCATGACTCTCTGCCTGGGTGCATTCCGCGCCGCTCCAACATATCGCCAAATCCAGCCGCCGCGACATGGCCGCTCGCGGTCACGGCCATGTGTTCTCTCGTCATTGTACCATTCTTCGTCATCCATTTCAAATATCGCACGCTTCAGTTTCCAGTCCACGAGAGCGGCACACGTCCATATTGCTCTGTCGTTGAGGCCCAGACCCCGACATGCTAGTCGGACTCGCACAGAGCTATGGACTCGCTCGTTTGTGTCCTGTAGGAATTTGTCCCTGCTCTGGGATGTCTTAGGGTCGACTTGTCTGTACATGCCTGGTGTGCGAGTCGTGTCTCCAGAGATGGAGAAGAGGAACCCTGAGGCCTTTTGGATGGCACCCAGTGACCACGGCCGGAAAGGTCTGTTCCTTTCATATATGGCGTCGGAGGCCCATTGAACATACTTTCCTCGTCTAGTCGTCTTCTTCTTCTTTTTCTTCTTTGTGCCGGACTGCGGGTCGGCAAACTCATAAAAGTCATCGGTATGCTCGATTATGCGCTTCAGTGAGGGTAAGTCGAACTCTACGCCGATACTCGCAAATTGATCCATCATCCCTGGGTATGGCCAGCTAGTAGTCAGTTGGCCGGAATTTCGAGGCTGTCTGTTAATGGCGTTTTCTCTGGAGACTTCTTACAGGCCAAAGAGCAATTCGCGATCCCCTGATCATCCCATCCTCCCCCGCAGTTCCCGTGGTTTCCCGGAAACCAGACTTGGCGCAAGTCCGTATGGAGCCCGTCCCTTCTGGGCCTTTCCCATACAGCAGGACTAAACGAGGCCCTAGTCTCGTCGAGAGCAAGAGCTTGAAATGCATGCTCAATACGATCCGACAAGGTCGTGTCATGCCACTTATATGTGCATAGAACGTCAGCTAATTCTTGTCGTGATTCAGAGGAAGGAAAAACAGCGGGGAGACTTATTCGTCGTTGGACGGCCGGACACCAAGCTTCTCCAGCCAAGGTATCTTGGGAATACCGAGCGATCCCACCGTATCCCAGACTCCGATCGCCTTGACCGTGATGAGCTGATCCGTATTCTGGTAGACGCGTGTGAGGCCCAGCTTTTCCAGCCGGAAGCGATACTCGCCATCCGCCGCCGGGCCCTTGGGCTTGTTCCTGAAAGGGATATCTGGGAAGGGGTCTTCGTAGTCATACTTTTGCCAGTTCTGCATATCCTTGAAGATGGGATAGAAATGTTCAATGCCTTCTCTAGTTAAAAGTCCCAATTTGCCAATCATGCCGGCCACAGATCTTGCCGTAAATGCGCCGCGGGAGAACCCAACGAGGATGATTTCATCGCCATCCACAAAATTGGCGCAAAGATAAAGATAGACTTCTCGGACACGCTAAGGATTGGTCGTCAGCGGTGTCATGTACCTAAAATGCATATACCAACTTTGTTCTCCTTCGTATTCCTGCAACCTCCAGTGAGGCGAGGCGCGCATCAAAGACTCGCAAAACAAAACAAAAAAAAACTCACCTCGCCCAGGCCAGCACCAAATGCTCCCCCCGTGATACTATCAAGTGCATTGCTACCACTCCCAACGCCGGATTCGTACGAAATAATCTGCAGGGTTCCATCGGCGCATCGGCGTTTAAAGCAGCGCGATATGCGTGTCACATTGGAGGGAATCTGCAAGGTACCCTTTTTGCCAAACAGACGAGACCTTGCAAACCCGTAGTCGCTGTTCATCCAAGTGCCGTCGCAGCAGACAATCAGCCGTTTCCGCTGACGTGTTGCAGCGACATAATTGGTCGTCATGCTGGACTGGAGGCCTGGACTGTGACACGGCTGAACCAATCTTACGGGTCGGACTCCGAGTCACGCCTTGCCGAAGTGTGACGCTGGTCGGAGAATATCTTGATGTCTGGTTGATGTTTATGGGGGTGTTTATCATATTTGGTCTTGTCTGGTAGAGTCAATACAACGTTAAGCTCTCGATGTATTTGCCCCCAGTCCGAGTCAGCAGCATGAATAGGCGCAGCTGGGCAGAATTGCGGTGTAACCGTGTAAGTGACCTACGCCAGGGACCTCGAATCCTCTTGAGTCTTGCCTCTTGAGTGAAGAACGGTGAGGGAGTGCCTCGCAATGCGCCTTTGGAATCGCCTCACGCAGCTCCCCCTTTCAGCCTTGACCCGGCCAGGCTGTCTCGTCACTCGTGCCTCAATGCTCTAATTCAAGCCTTCTGTCACACCGTCCGCAAGACAGCTACACAGACACAAGCCCTGAGAGACATGCAGAGCTGGTCGGCAGGTGTCGACGACGGGACGGGGCTGCATTGTCGCATCGCATTGTAATTTGTGCGGGTGCAGCGCGGGGCCGAGACAGCTTCTGTCCGACCGTCGATACCCACAATGCAGCCACGTTCGTCCAGTTATAGCAAAGCGATGCGGGCCCTTTTACGGATTCCCCGGACAATGTGAATGGGACCAACAGTTGCCAATGACGGAGACGGACGTTGCCGAGTCTCCGGAGTGGGAAGGCTAACCGAACACGGGAGGGAGCTTTAGAGTTTCCGTGGCCAGGATGACCTTTGCCTACGAATACTTTTGCAAAGTGGTGATATAACGGGGTCTCCATTGCTGAAGAGATGGAGAGCAATTACATGTAGATGAACACAATGGGTTCACGCTGTGAAATTGACCTACTCGCCAACGCTGATCTCATCGTGAATAAGACATACATATCCCATCGGAGTCCAGACGCGGCTACCTATGTGACAAGCGTATGTACCCGCAAAGATACAAATACAACTGCGCCCACTCGTCAGAGCGAGTAATTACAATTTACACGTCACGGGATAACACCACGCAACACTGAACAGTCTTGAGAGTATTGACTATTACAACTCCTTCCCATAGCAGCTTCACGCCCCTCACACCGCCAATCCGCTCCTCAACCACTCCGGCACAAACGCCTTCACCTTGACACTACTCTTATTCTCCTCCTCACCCCATTCCAGCACAAACTCATCCTCCGGCTTATACGTAGCGGCCGCCTGCTCACCCGGAAGAGCCACGTCCGTCATAATTTCCAGCCGACACAGAGCCAAGCCGATATTGCCCACCCCCTTTAACCACTTCCCCGCGCTGCGGCCCCTCTTGCAGTACCGACCAATACTCGTCTCGGCAGGAATCATGTCCGCAGTCAGTGTCTCAGGAGCAGCGCAGTCCGGTTCATACAGAAGCGTCTGGGGAGGCGCTTTGTCCACGTCGTAGATACTGCACGGCAGGATGCGCTTCCGCACCACACCACGGTGCTTGGTGCGAATGGTCAATTCTTGCCCCACGTAGCACCCCTTGCGAAAGTCGATGCCGTTCATCATGTCTATATTACTCTCGAGAGGTAGGGCTTGCTCGCGTAGTATCTCGTCTTGTCCCTCGGGCACGCCGTGCAGATACCGTCGGATGGTGTAGGCATCCTGCGAGCTGGTCTCGAGATCAATCTCGGGGGCGCGGGAACCTATCTGGATGATTCGATGACCCAGACACGGCGCACGGGGGTCTCGCAGAATGATGCTCGATTCGCTGGATGTGATGTCCGAAAAGCCTGCGGGAGAATCGTCCCAGGCTTGCCATACGGAGGCTTCATCTTGGGGTAGAGCCCGTACAATGACTTTGGCGCGCAGCTTGTATCGGTTGATTAGTTTGGCGAAGCGCGCCATCTCGCGTGCATCAGCTTCGATGAGATATCCATCCTCTTCGGAATGATTTTGTGTGGAAAGCGCTGAGAGGGCCCGGCCCCGGAAGGGATAGATGAAGAGGTCGTGTACTACGCGGCCTGTCGCGTTCAGGAAACCCGAGTAGAAGGCGTCAGTGCGTGGGAGGCCATCCGGGCCAGTGATATTCGCCGTGACAATGCCATGGAGAAACTTGGTGGCGTCGGGGCCAGTCACGGAAAGAAGCTGTCGCGAGGTGAGCGCTGCGAGACCTGCGGACGGCGGTTTCGGAGGTGCTAAGTTGGCGAAACGGCGACTTTGTTGGTGCTGGGGTTGCTGTAGCGGTTGTGAATGACGCAGTTGGAGGCGTGAGCAGCTGGGACAGAGAGATGGGCGAGTAGATGCGTGACGTGGGATCACGCGTTTGGGGATACCTCGCATCTTGGCTTGGAATACACCCTTGCAGTGTGGTCAAGAAGCATATTTTCTGAAGCTTGATCACCGATCCAGGCGGTTTAGATTTGGGTTGTTGTGGGGGATTTTGCAGCCCAATGATTGGCGGCGGGCTTTCAGCAATCCTGTAAATACCTAGGTAGATACATACATAGGTACATGTAGGTATCAGTGTCGGGTGTTTCGACATTTGGCGCCGCACGTGTTCGTACTTATTCAACACGTGCTGAAAATATCATCATTCATTAGGCATCGCGGGAAGCTAACATGCAAGTAAATCACATGTGCACGAAATTGTCTCTTCACGCTCTACGCTTTGAAAAAGATGCTACTGCCTACTGGCAGCGTTACATACTGGTTACACGTTATACCAATGCATCATCAATCACTTCGCGCGAGCAAAAGAAAAGTATCCAGTAGGTAGTCTGTACATATATCAGCATCCTATACCTACCTGCCTACGAACGTTTCTACGAGCAATTGGGGTGTAGTCATTGAATCATTTTCACGGCGGCTCTCACTTGCATCTTATACGCAAATCCGTACCACATCCAAGCGACCGTGCCCACAGTGCACACGCTGCTCTACTAAAAATATCCCTATCACCCCTCGCAACTCCATGACGCCCTCTCGTCGCCCCTAGCAATGGCATCATCGATAATTGCAGCAACCTCAAACAATACCCTGACGTACCATCGCCACCTGCCGATACGTGAATAAGCATATCCAAGCCCAAGCGCCATGCATGCGCCGCGTGGATCTCAGATTTCCCTGGAATGCAGCAACAAACCCAAAAGAAAAGAAACCCCAGGACCCATCTTCTCGATCGATCCCCAGTGCTGCAAAGTCAAACGTGTCGCGATCGAACAATATGTTTCGCGGGAGAGATGATCTATCCCGCGGTAATGGAGCCGTTGATCCGATCAATGATGGCCACCTGCTTTTGTGCGACGACGGCGACGGACGGGTCGGATAAGACCTTGCTTATACCTCCGTGGCAGAGAAGAATCAGGGAAAGGGAAAATCGAAGGGGGGGGGGGGGGGGGGGGGGGCGTGTAAGAAAAGGAGGTTAGTAACTTCCGAAACGCCCCCCTGTTGAGGACCCCCCCGGAGGCATTGGTCCCGTGACTGCGCAGAGCTCGGCGCAGCGCTCGGAGTTCCTGGGGTTCCTGACAAGCCGGGCTTGGGCCGTTGTGCGGGCGGAAAGCCAAGGCGACGACGAACGAACCGAAGGAGAGCTGTTTGAAAATCTGCACAAGGGTCGTTCCAGGCTTCCAGCTTACCGTAGGGCCTCAATATGGCACGGACGCCGGTTCCAATATCACGATTCACCGTACGTAGGACAGTTTCTTTGCTTTTTTCTTTGATCTTTTTCCCTTGTTAGGTTGTGCTTGGTCTTTTCGCCGTATCGGTTGCTTTGGTTCGCATGGACCTCACATGGGGGTAGCACTCGATGTGCGATCATTGATGCACCCGAGTAAATACGGTACCTGGCAAGAGTTTCTTTTTTTCATGTATCATCGCGAACGCGATGGTGGACGGTTTTTACTGAGTAGGTACGTACCTATCTTATCTTGCTTTTTTATTACTTTGTCGTAACAAAACAGGTGTTGATTGCCCTTCGGCGAAGATATCATTCCCACTCTGATAGGTAGGGACTTGGCCAGAAGTTAGAACTAATTGATGGATGAATTCTCTCGCTGAAGCCTGAATTCCACTCTCGATTCTTCACCACACCTGAAGTTGATGGGAATTTGCCGCGCCGGCGAAGCATCATTCCCACTCTGATGCTTCACCAACTTGATGGATGGAACCCCCTCGCTGAAGCCCGAATTCCACTCCTGAGTCCTCAAGTTCACCAAACCTGATGGGAACTGCCGGCGGAGCATCAACTCCAACTCTGATGAGTCTGAATTCGACCAACATGAACTCTAAACCCAAAGCATCAGAACTCGTACCTAATCGCTTCCCAACCCGCTAGGTATACAAGGCTAAGGAAAAAAAATCTACAGCAAAAAAAAAAAAACGGGCATCTCCAGGGCGGAGGCGTTCCTAAAAAGCGGGCCTCTGCTTAATGCTCGTCTCTTTTTTCTCCTTGTCTTCCGTGGGCCGTAGGCCGTGACCCGTAGGCCGTCCACCTTGATGAAGGCCTCAATTGAGGCCATGCCGCGCTTTTATCCACAAGGAATGAGTCTAAGTCAATTGGGCATTATGCATGCATGATTCGCTCATTGAGGAAGTGTATGCTGGTGGGGACGTGCATGTGAATACATACTGACCCCTGCGGGCTGCCTAAAAGCACGATGGGAGCCCGTAGAAGTAATCAACGTGATTGAGAGAATGGAAAAGAAAGGAAAAGAGAATGATGGGAGAAGAGTAAGGCAATGGGCCAAGAGGTTGAGAAGATCATCACGATGCATGCATGCACATTGTGGCGAAGTGGTGTGTGGTGAATTGTTTCTTTTCAGCCTGTGGCTGTCTATTTAGATACTTTGCTTAGCCAACCGCCCTCATCGGAGCTTACTCCGGAAGCGGTACCCATGGCGACGTGAAAACCCCAAATTCCCATTCCGTCGCAGATAGATATCTGTTCGTATGCTGTGTGCATCCCATGAGTGGTGATGTATGTATAACGTGCCGCCGTATTAAAACAACAAAAAGAAGTCGTTGCTCTTTTTGCAAATGTTCCAACTCTTGTGTACATGAAGAAAGTGATAATGGTATCATAAAAAAGAAAATGTAGCTCTGCCTCCCCCACCAGGTAATACAACGCCAATGCTATGCCCATGCTGTAAAGAACAAAAATATCGCTGCACAAAAGAGATGTAGTCGCAAAAAGAGGTGAGCCTCTAGCATACTGATATAGCGGATATCAGACTGTGTGATGCTGACCGCGAAATATAAAAGTCCGATCCTTGCAACATCTCATGTTCCGTCGTGTGCGACTTGACGTCTTTATGTGTGTACTGCGGCGGATGTCCTGTAGTGGTGGACAGCGGGGGCATATCCTCATCGGAGGACTCTTCCGAATCGTGGTCGAGGCATAGCTCAGGTGGTGAATTGGCGTGCGAAGGTGTTCGCACAAGCTCAAGCTGTGCATAATCTTCCTGAAGATCGTCGTCGTACTCGTCATCGCTCATCATGTCAATCTCTTTGGTGACGACCGCGATTTGCGTGTGGCTTGGTGATGGTGTTTCTCGTGGGCTGCTCGGAAGGGTAGACGCAGAAATGGGCACCGCAGGTGTGGTGGATGTAACGACAGGCTTAATCATTTGAACAGAGTCGTCGTCGTCGTCCACATCAGACTCAGATTCTGAACCGGAATCCGAAGCCGAATCATAATCTTCATCAGCCTGCTCAACGATCTTGTCGGCCCATTGTACATGACGTTCGGTTGTCGAGCCGGGTCCGCGAAGAGACTGATTGAACCATCGCTCCTGCTCACGCTCGGCATCGACAAGCTCGACCATCAGCGAGTCGAGTAAGTTGGCATGGCCGACAAGAAATCGTAGGCGGTGATCTGGTTGGGCAGCTTCGTGGGCGAGCTTAGCCCGGGCCTTGTGAGCCAGGTAATAGGTCTGGGTGATGGACATGCTCTTCTTGGACTTGGAGGTAACTCGGTTGTAAGTGGAGGATGGAGATGCCGAAGTGTAGTGGTGTGGTTGTGTTGCTTGAGCTGTTGATGTTGTTGTTGTCGACATGATGTCTGGCAGGAATAGTGTCCCTTTTCAATAAATTGGAGCAAACGGCCGCTAATATTTGTATGCCGCTGTTCGATCTCTTGTGTACTTTTTTTTCTTTCTTTTTTTCCTGCTCTTTCTGCTCCTCTTTTGTTGCTCACAAATTGCGCTCCTAGTGTGGATCGTGAGTGAGTCAAAGAAACCGATTTGCGGGTAGCGTGCAGGGGTGCCGGAAGTAGTGCGACGGCCCAATGCAAAGTGAGCAAGAGAAGTAGGCGGTGGTGACTGGTAAGAGCAGGGGAGCAGGTTATGTAGCTTGTAAGTGCAAGTGTGAGTAGGTATGAGTGTTTGAGGCTATGCCGCGAACGTGCAATTTTCAATGCTAAAATACTGATGTTGTGTGTGTGAATGCCAATGCTTGAAAGATGCGGCGGGCTTCTTTTCTATATTCTCAAGGAGGGGAGACGCGATAGTTATTCACCTCGATCTGGATGGAGCCAGCCAAGTATCCGTAGCCCGAAAGTAACGGGGATCAACGACGACGCCGATCAACGCCGATGCACCGATGAGCGAAGCCGATGACCATTGACAACGATGCGAACAAGTGGCATACGCCAGCCGCACCGAAAACACGCGCAGCGGCTGGTATGGACGCGGAGTTTGCGTGGGACGCGGCCCCGAGCGAGCACGACAGCGACCCGGAAATTTAGCAAGAAGTCACAGGAAGCCACGGGAACCAGGGATGGGGGCGTGTGGGGGAGGAAAGGGAGTGTAGCATCTGCCTAGTGGGCGGGGCAACCTGACCGGTAGAGCATTTGACTGGTGGGCCCTCCGCCGAGGTGGGTAGTCGAATCGATCACGGTGGGGCTCTTCTGGCCGTTGTGGAGGCTTGGCGGCTTAGGCGACGACGGGTCCACTGCCGAGGAGCGACTTCTCCAGCGCCCGGGACGCGCTTAGCAACCGCTGACAAACTCGGAGCTCCGAACACTTTCCAGTTTTCCAGTCAACAAGCTTCGGCAGCAAACGCGTCCACGTCCACGCTGTCTCCAGAAGCTTGGTCGGACGGAACTTACCTACCTTAGGCACGTAGGTAGACCGTAGGAGGTACATATGTAGGTATGTACATAGGTAGGTACCTCATAGTCCACAAAGCCATTATTCGAACCCCCATTCATGCGCGCGTGTTCGATTCGAACGCCCGGCTCTTGTTCCAGGGGCACCCCCCCTTCTGCATTTGTCATATTTCAGTCCATCGCGCACTTCGCACTTCGCACTTCGCCATTCTCTTCGCCCTTGTTCTCAGCACAAGCTACAAGCTACGGAGTATGTAGATACCAACGTTATGTAGGCAAGTCTCCGGCACGTCGGGACGGGATCAGACGGATTCCTAGAGCTGTGAACCAGGTAAGGCGGACTATGCGGGCGACCCGAATTGCTCTCCTCGTTCGGTAATCGGCTGCAGAGGGACACCGCGGCAAGCAAGGGGGAGGCTGCGATGCAATGAGCGCGTTGTACAATTCACAGGCCGTGCTGACTCTTTGGCCGTGCGGAAAGCCACCTAGGTATTTGGTTCGCTGGGTCTGCTTGGCATCATCCAAGCCCGCGTCAACGACTCCCGCAGGCTATCGCAGACTGGCCGTCTTCCCGAACTTGGAGGCGTCAGACGTGGCTTGCGGCGTGGTGTATCATCATCTATGTACGTACTTACAAATTCACACGCCGTTCTGCCTGCCACTGCCTTTGTTGTTGTGTCATACGGTGTCCTTAGCCTCTGAGTCATAATCCCGCAGGCCGATTTCTCCATACAATATGCCTTGAGACGCAAGCCACCATGTGCGTCTTCACGTGCCATTTGGAAAGCAAGTTCACGAGGTCAGCCAAGAAAAGCGGTGCTGCGCTTTATTACACTTTGTATTACACGCATACAATGTAGCATGCAAGCTTGTCATCAATCCTCACAATGCGGTTTGTTCGTTCTGTTTCATGTATTCAGTTTCAGGTCTTCATGCCATACCTGTTTCAATCCTCTTTGAGTATTGAAATGTGTTGCATATTTTGCGTTTGCCGTGTTGTGTATTCTGTAAATCCCTTTGATACATAAAAACACTCCGTTCTCATACATGCCTCTTTGTGCATTTTCTCACAGACCAGATAAGATCAAACCCCCCGCGGGTCGGCCTTTTCGTGCATACTCCGTCCACCGACTGGGGGGCCGCTGGCGTTTTCTGCGATACATCATACACAACATAACAACGAACTTGGTCTTCTTGGCTCCCGACGCCTTCAAGTCTGTGTGCACAATGATCGATTAATTGACAAAAAAAAAAAAAAGGCCCCGCATTGGCCCTCACGGGTTGAAAGCGCCGATGCGCCGACAATGGATGTGCCATCCGGATTGGTGATCAAGCACGTCGGAAGGCGAAGGAGTAAGGACACGTATCGATCGTCATGTAAGCAATTCTATCTACCTACCTTAGTCATTACAAGAAGATGAACCCCTTGACAAATACAAAAGAATTGATGGGAAAAAAGGAGGATTCAACGGGGATGAGCTGGGAATGCCAAGTCGAGGCCACTGCCACATAGGCACGTTCCATTTCCATTCACAATCCATGAAGGACTGGAGTATGCAATGTGTACCTACTTCCGTAGCAACCACGTCTTGGCAATCAGAATCCATCTACACCAGCTATACCCGCAGCCTCACCAACCTCTCAGTGATTCCAGCACGATGCCCTCACTGCTACACTCCCGCCCCCCCCCTTCCTACCGGTAACGAAGCTCAATACAGTCTCCACGTCCCAACTGACTAGCTTCCACGCCCACCATCCGTGCCATCGCCGCCTTTACTTCACCCTTCTTGCCGCTCCTCCCGCGTCACCGCCTCAACACCAACAGCGGAAATAAACTTTTTTTTCTGTGTCTGGCCGCCTTTCTAGTTATACGCACATTTGTAATTTTTTCCTTCCTTCTCCCTTGTTTCTGCTCCATCTTCTCCACCTGGCGCTGGCACTCCGTACATGATACGATACGAAATCCTCGGAAGCCTGGTGGAGACAAGGGAAGGGCCCGGCTTGGTCCGCCGCGGACAACAACGACGACCCGACACTATGGGTCGTCGTGCGCTCGGGAAATACTTGTGTACATACCAATCACCGAATCGGCCCGGAGATATTCTCATGAGCAACGCTGCACGGAGAACATTTAAACTATAGGTAGGTATTAACTGGGGAATAAGCAGATTTGTTCCCACTATTCAGCCACTGACACCATCAATGGCTTTGATTGAACTTTCTTCCTGAGGACCCCTCGACTACTAGGTAGGTAGGTAGTAAGAGGACCCCTTTTTTGGGTTAAAAAAAAAGAGGCAACGGCATCTTTGAGACCCTGAAATTTGAACAAAAAGAGAGAGAACCGCGGGATATGACGTGGATGGCATGACATAGATTGTGGGCTTGTGTCGCGACTCGCGATAGCAGAAAAGGAAGTGTCCGATGCACGGAGGACGATCTTTGCGCAGGCGCAAGGTGAGTGGGGGAATGTTTGGCACGGATGGGCTGTGCTTTTCAGGTTGTCTTGTTCTGGCTTCGTAGATTGCTGGGCTATCTGCGCGATCGGGTGCCGTCCTCGTTGGGGAAGCCATCGTCCTGGATCATCACCAAGTATTGGATGAGCCGTGCAAGTCTGACGGGGAGCAAACTGATGGAAATGTGTAAGAACAGCAACTAAGCAGGCAAAGTATGTAGCCATAGCTAAAAGCATGTTTTGTTGACATCAACAGGAAGTGTTATGGCTACGCGTATGACCCAAGACGGAGGCAGCGTCAAGTCTTTCATGTTTTTTCCATGCTGCCGAGTCCTTGAGGACCAATCTCATGCCAAAATTGCAAAACTCACTCTCCAATGTCCTCTCCGACGCCATGTCTCTGTCATTCGTCCTAGGCGTCAAGAAATCACGCAGTACATGTGTCCGTCTCAAGAACGTCATCAATGATAGATGTAAGAATTCTGGTATTGAAGAATTGATGTAAAGCTAGGTATGCGTATCAGATCTTTTGCCATGCCACTATATATTCCCAAGCTTGCCCCTACTAGCAGGACCCAGCTTCGTTCCAACACCCTCCGCCCCCTATTCTCCTACAAAGTTCCATCGCTCACATCACTCCGTCCGCAGCTTCAACTTTGTGCGCTTCCGCTTCCCACCCACCTCCCTATTCTCCTCAACCTCCAACAAAGCCTCCCTCTTCTTCTCGCTCACCACCTTGAGCGCATCACGAAGCACCCTCGTCTCCAGATTAACGCCTTCCTCCTCCCAAGCATCCATCTGTCTTCCCACGCGGTGTTCAATAGCCAGCACAAGCTCCACGTCTCGCTGCCCAACAAACGTGGCAGATTCTCCCTTGCGGCCTGCACGAGCGGTACGACCAACTCTGTGAATGTAATCGTCCGGGTCTCGTGGAATATCGTAGTTGACTACCAGGCCCACGGCTGGGATATCCAGACCACGAGCCGCGACATCGGTCGCGACCAAGATGCGCGCGGCTGAGGCACGGAACCGCGCTAGATTGTCGATCCGTTGTCTCTGTGGTAGTTTCGAGTGCAGCGATGTGACGCGGTGATCTAGAAGACGCAGAAGATGGTGAAGGTAGTCGGCTGTGGATGTTCGGTTGCAGAAGATTATGGTGGTCTTGTCCTTGTTGGCCTCCGTGAGGAGAAAGACGTGGAGGTAGTGCTCTTTGTGCGTGATTGGGATTTGAATGTGCGTTTGGTGGAGAGTAGTGGGAATGGCGAGCATTTGAGTGTCGACTTCGCATACGAAAACGGGCTGCTTGCCTGGTGTCTGCGGCATGTCCTTCAGGGATCGAACCTCGGGTGTGATGGTTGCTGTGAATAGGAGCGTCTGTCGGTTTGCAGCCGGTGGCAGCACCGAGAGGCATTCCTCGACATCGGGGAGCATGCTCCCAGGACCAGAAGCATGGAGCAGCCGATCAGCTTCGTCGAGAACAACGAACCGGACCCGTCGTAGGCCGCATATTGTGTCTTCTCCCGAGGTTCGAATGTGGTCTGCCAGTCGGCCAGGTGTTGCAATCACGACATGTGGTCGCTGTGCCAGGGCTATGGCCTGAGGTCGCATGTCAGAGCCTCCCGTGACCAGAATGATTTTCAAGCTCTGAGGTGACGAAATCGCCTTGAACTGCTCATATATCTGTAGCGCGAGTTCCCTCGTCGGTGTGAGGACAACACCGAAAATGGCACTGGGATCCTCCGCCCATTTCTGCAGTATAGGAACGGCGAAGGCGACTGTCTTTCCGGAACCCGTTCTGCTGCCTCCGATGCAGTCTCTTCCCTTCAGAATTTCAGGAATACAGCCCTTTTGAATGCCCGTCGGTCGTTTAATCGCCATGTTGGCAAGAGATTGTACGAGCCATGGGCGAACCTGAAGAGACGAGAAACTAGTATTTGGATCTGTGGGCGCGAGAATCCGATTCTGCGGTTGCACGTCGATCTGCGACCTCTTGATGCCGTCTGCTGCGCCATCTGCGGCTCGCCTCACCCGAGAGGGGGCCTTGATGGTGGATAAAATGGCCTGCAGGTGCTCTTGGTCGCTTTCGCTCTCGATCTCATCGTTCGCATCACCTGCGTCGTTGGCGTCTGACGAGGCGTGGCTGACTGGAGGGGATGTGCGGCGTCTTTTTCTCGAAGCTGGGCTGTCCAGGTAATCAGACTCCGCGGAGGAATCTACGTCAGAGACGTGATCGACCGCATCTGGCGTCGCGACCGATTTCTTGGCTGAGGAGGATCGCATGTCGCTCGGTTTGCGGCGCAGGTCGTACGCGGACTGCAAGTAAATGTCGTTCGAAGCTGACCTGCATGGAAGAACAGTGAAGAAAAAAAAGTTTACCAGGTACTCCGTATATTTCGATACTAAGTGGGGCGGATCCCGCTGCTGCGGCGGCTGAGCCTTAGGTAATAGGTACGCAGGTCGCGTGGCAGCAGGCGGCTGGCCGCTGATGAGGGCTCTTGTTAATAATGTCGCGTGGACTTTGATCATATGCAGGCTGTCGAGGTACATACCTGTCGTGACGCAATGGCACCAAACCTGACACTGCACAGCAGTAGTACAGAGCGATGCTTCGATTCTAGCTTCCCTATGCTGACCTACATATATATGTATATATATAGTACTCTGTTCTCTGTGTACTCCGTAGGTATAGGTACTCTACGGAGAGTCTCCGTACGGAGTACATACATACCTGATGTATGTGCTCAAATGCAATCCGTCGTCGCTAGCGTTACCCTGCGGAAGGCTGAAAATAGACGCGCGCTTAATTATAGCGGAAACGGCGGCCGTTGGCGGCATTGGCCAATCTGCTGCATGCGGCATTTGTGCCCCTGTACGGAGTAGGCTGTGCCAGTAATAAGTATGTATGTACTATGTACCCAGTAGCAGCCCATCATGGCATACGTGTATCCATCCCTATTCGCGACTTCTTGAAGCATAAAAATCAGCTGGATGAAACGTGCCATGGGTTGCTCAAAGGAAAATCAGCCCACAAGGCAACGAGAACGTGGTTATGTAGCTTTGCTGAACATTGTCCAACGGGCGATGCAGCAGCGAATGTGGCATGGCCATGAAGAACCGACTCCAGAAGATGCATCCAATACAAATCCACTGAGAGCCAGGGTCACTCCTGAGTCCTACGCTTGGCGTCAGCCGAGTTTGGGCATGAGGAGAGTAAGGGAGTATTCGTCACGCCGGTCGTCCGAGTAATAAGCACGGAGCTGCGGCGTGGGTGGGCAACAAGCAGCTTCATTGTAGCTACCACCAGCACCATCATCATCTTCTTTGATTCTAAACACAAACCCGAAGTAGGCACCCGCCAAGGCTCATCGGCCAAGGCTTGTCAGCCCAGCGGCCCGCTGGCTGGTTGAGCAGTGTACCAAGGCAGATCTGGTCTCTTCTGCGATTACGGTTATCCCAGTATGTACATACTACCTTCCGACCTACATACCTACCTATGTATGTACCGATGTATCATGTATGTAGGCAAGTACCTAGCCAGGGCAAGAGAAGGAAGGGAGCCGAGGTTTCAACGCATCTTGCATGCATCGGATCTGGGTCCGCATACCGCTCCGTCGATTCCGTTACAGGCCGCCATGTTCCCTCGCCCTCTTCGAGGCATGCATGCGAGACGAGTGACAATCTCGAAGTCTCTCAAAGATCGTCGGTGTTCCCTCCTCTCGCCGTCGCTCCGGGCCGGGGAACGATGCGGACTTCAGAGATGGTACAGCACGGCAGTGTATCTGTAGCTGGCCCATGCAACACATGTACACATGGCACGACGTGGACTGGGGAGGACAAAGACTGAGAAGAACGGGCAGGCGGGTCGACTTGTGCTTCACATTGACTCACTGCAGAGTTTCCAGAGCGGATGACACATTGACTCACTCCAGAGCTTCCAGAGCGGAGGATGGAAAGGATGGATGTCAGGCTGCTGGAGTTCTCCGCAGTCCCGCCAGACATCGTCGTCATTGTGTCGGACGCGTGAGCCCGGTCTCTCCGGGCGTCGGGCTCGTCACGTACCTACGTCGGCGTACCTGAGGATGTGCCTCTCCAAGGGCATCGGGCGTAACTAATCCGAAGCTCTGTGAATGACTTCCTCCCTGAATGCCTTCCGAACATCTCCGTCCTCCATCTTGTTGCCAAGACGGCTTGTGGGCGGGTCGTGCCTGCCAGTCCAACTGCTGTTCGTCATCTGGCGCCAAGTTGGTGCCAACTGGTTGCCAGTGGTCACCCCCACCCAGCTGCCAGTCCCACCGCCAGTCCCGGGGTCCAGTTTGCCGCAACCAATGCCAGTGCGACTTCCAGCCCCAGCTCCAGCGAGAGCCTTCTCCCGCGCGACCCCACGCAGCCCGATAGGAACAATTGTACCAACTCCAGACCAGTCCGCCAATTTGCACATTTCCATGGCCTCTCTGCTTCTTCGTCCCCCGCCGCATCCGCAGGCATTTTGTATCTGCCGCTGTCCTTGTTCGACACTTCCATAGTTTCTGCTTCTTTTTCCCCTCACATCCTTCCCAACTGGAACCTTGATCATAGTCGCGCTTGACTTTCCCGACGTCCGGCGTTCCACTTCCGCTGCTCGGTCTGAGCCAACTGCTCGCTATCATCACCGCCACGGAGCCTATCTCGGTGCCGATTTTGGGCCCCGAGCTTTTCTGGCCCTTGCGCCAGCATTTTCGACGTGCGGATAGGAAATACTTAAATCAACAACCGAACGGTCGTTCTTGGCTTCTCTATAATCCGTTCTGAACTCCTCGGCTAGCTGTCTATCGCCCCTCGCACGATTCCCCTCGCAACGACATCCGACGTGCCAGCACTCCGTTCACAGTCCTGAGCCTATAACTACCCGGCCACCTTGGCTGCTCAGCATTGTAGCCATGACAGATCCATCTACTTGCCAGCCGCAAGGCCCTGAGCCAGCGGTTCAGGACGTAAGTGCGGCACTTGAGGGCAATTTCTGTGCCAGCGCGGATATGCATTTCATCGGCGCAATAGGCTGACTTGTCTTCGTAACCAATAGCCAATACCCTCGACTGTTCCCTCAATAACACCTACCCATACTCCGAGCGTCGTCCCCCAGATGTCTTCCCCAGCTCCGATACTACGACCCGCTATACCAGGAGGCCGTTCCGGTGGCCGAACTCCCAGGCTTGGCTTGGCTATTCCTCTCTCTCCCAATGTGAAGGCTGTAGGCGGCCAGGCTCCTCAACCGGCTCCATCGAGACCGCCTCTTCCAAAGTTACATTTGGCCACCCCGATGGTCAGCCAAACAGCCTCCTACGAGCGTCATCCGAGGTCACAAGGCACCCAGCCCGGTCAATCGGCCGACGGCGGCAGCGAAAGTAGCACCGCTCACTCCAGGTCTGGTAGTTTTGGGCCACTTGATGGTAGAGTGAGCAATCCTACCTCAGCTGGGTCGCAGTTCTCTGCCCTCTCCTTCGCCTCTCAGTTTGGCATACCGGTGACTCGTGCCCAGGGCACACCTGACCCGGTGTCTGCCGTTGGATCTTTGATTTCCGAAAGAAGTGAAGGCGGAGTGTCAATGGAACGAGATGGAAGTCTGCAGGGCTTGGAAGCTTTTGAAAGGCTCAGCTTGGAAAAGGCCAGGAATGCGGATGTCGAAGAACTTGACGACGAAGGCTGGAGGATTGCTAGCATGGAGAAGAGGATAGTAGAATTGGGAAACTTGGGCGAAGGAGCCGGTGGCGCTGTCACAAAGTGTGTCCTCACCGGCGGTAAAACAGTCTTCGCACTCAAGGTAAGGACGACCCCTTTACTTCCTCTCCCTTGCCGACTGGATCGTAATCATGACACTGCGCAATTTTTCATTTACTAACCCAGTATATTAGATCATCACTACCAATCCAGATCCAAATGTCAAGAAGCAAATCGTCCGAGAATTAGGCTTCAACAAGGAGTGCGCTTCTGACCATATTTGTCGATATTACGGTGCTTTTGTGGATCCGTCCACGTCAACCATCTCCATCGCCATGGAGTTCTGTGAGGGCGGCTCTCTGGATAGTATTTACAAGGAAGTGAAGCGGTTAGGCGGTCGCACTGGAGAAAAGGTGTTGGGCAAAATTTCCGAAGGCGTGTTGCGCGGACTCACCTATCTCCACACGCGACGAATTATCCATCGCGACATCAAGCCTTCCAACATCCTGCTGTGCCGGGATGGAGCTGTCAAACTGTGCGACTTTGGCGTTTCCGGTGATTTTGGAACCAAAGGAGAGGCCAATACGTTCATCGGCACAAGCTACTACATGGCCCCCGAGCGAATCACGGGCAAAACATACACCATTACCTCGGATGTTTGGTCGACGGGCGTAACGCTGCTCGAGGTGGCTCAGCACCGATTTCCTTTCCCTGCCGACGGCACCGAGATGCAACCTCGCGCAGGTTTGATCGACTTGTTGACGTACATTGTCACTAAACCAATTCCCCAACTCAAAGATGAGCCCGACATGGATGTTATTTGGAGCGACAATTTCAAATATTTCATCGAGTGTTGGTAAGAACCACGACTCCCTAGATATCTCTCACTCCGAGACATCGGCTCACTGTGCTGACTTTGTGACTGCTATAGTTTAGAGAAGGATCCGAATCGTCGTGCTAGCCCTTGGAAAATGCTTGACCATCCTTGGATGGTAGAGATGCGAGCCAAGCGAGTCAACATGGTCAAGTACCTTTCCTTCGTCTGGGGTTGGGATGGGGCGCAGGCTGCAACATAAAGGCCTGGCCTGTCACTATTCCTTGGAGGCGCAACACATCATCATATCCTGTAACCTCTCCTTTGCAGCGCAACATCAGCGTCATATAGTCGATCAGCGGTACGTCGAACGGGGTTGGCTGGCACCCACGAATGATTCCCAGCGAAATGCGGTCATGCATATAGTTGAGAATGCGAGACCCAAGCACGCAACCTTCAAGCGACGAATTTAGCATCCCATTCCATTTGCATTTTCTGTTTTCGTTCTGTTCTATTTCTCACTATACATATGCGAGCCAGGCATGGCGCCAAGCAAAAATCATGGCCAAAGCATATATGATACATCACATATGCACAAAACGCTCATTCAACCGGAATCCTTGGTCCTACACTCAAGGAACACCATTGTTGATGCATCAAGTTGGGGGACTCTCACTGGCACAGGTTTCCAAACACATCTTACAACCCCCCTCTTTTCCATCTCCCTCATTTCTTTTGTAGCCTTTCTTTCAACTATTATTTTTGATTATCGTTCGGGACGTCTATACGATTGGTAATAGGTCATTATTGGTGGGTTGGATTTTTCTTTTGACTTTGATTAAGCCACTTTGTCACTTGTCCTTTCACACTCAGGATTTGAATTGTGAATAGGAGAGAGCATGAAAGCCGCTGGATGGCAAGCGACGTTTTGAAGGACCTCTGGGACGGTATTTGATCTCGGTAATGTACATAGATGTTCATTCCAATATTCCAATCCAGAAGCAGCGCGCAGATACACAAGTTACAACAGATATGTGTAAGAAGGCTATCCACTCGCTTTCTCGTCGGTGTCCTCGCGGTCGCCCATGAGTTCTCTGAGCGCCACAGTAGCATAGGCGCTACTTGCGAGCTGGAACTTGACTATGACGGCGATTTTGGTTGGCTCCAGAGCAACTGCTGGTATCTCCTCTGCAGCGATACCAACAACATCAGCAGCAGCAGCTTCTCCTTGGTCCTCAACCTTGGTCGAACTAGTTGTGGCGTCTGTCTTCTCGTCTTGGGCGCTACTTGCCATCCTGGGCTTTTTGACGCCGGCCTCCCCCAGAGTACCCTCCTCGTTGCTATCAAGGCGCTTTCGTTTCCCCTCTACTTCCTGGCCGCTGCTCGTCCGTTGTTGGCTGTCCTGACCATTCTTGATAACGTCTAGATCTGTCGGATGCATCTGCTCTGTTTCTTCCGCATACAGCCTGACCTCCACGCTAGGCTCGGACAAATACCTCTGCATGAGCTTTCTGTATCTCCCGGGCAGGTTGAACTCTCGACGCAGTCTCCGCATCTTGGTAGGGTCCAAGCAGCCGTTTTCTTCACGGCCCATGAATTCTGTGTAGAAGGCTCCGATTTCGTTTTCAGGGTATACAACGTCGTGGCCCGGCGAGGGCAGTACGATGTCGTGGATGGTGTAGTTTCCGGAGGAGGCTTCTTCGGCGGTGAGGGGCCGGGCACGGAGGGGGGCATCGTCGTCGCATTCTTCGAGGGGGTTGATGATTTCGTCGCCGTCTTGGTCACGGGTCATGTCCTCGGTGCTGGTGGCGGCGTTGGATGATTGTGGGTGGGCATCTGGCGCGTCGGGAGCAACGATGACGAGGTCGCCTTTTACTACGTTTGTGCCGTGTAGTGCGTAGCGGAGACTGGCTGCGTGGTTCCAGACGAGGGATTGGTATGCGTGGAGATACATGGATCGCAGGCCGCGGGTGATGTGGGTGATGGCGCCGGCAAAGTCTCGCGAGGAGGCTTTCCCGGCTCGGGTGAGATGGCGGAGGACGCATGATTCTCCGGCGAACCGCCGTGGGATGAGCCGGGCGGCGCGGTCCAGGTCCTTGCCGGTTTGGAAGAGCATGCAGGCTTGGTGCCGGAGATAGTCGTCCCTCTTGGTAGGCTCGTCGGGCACGTGGCCGGCCTCGGCTCGGGCCGCTATATCTGCGTCGTACTGCAGGAGCGCGTGGACGGCGCCTTCAAAGTCATCGCGGAGAATGAGCTTGCCGATCTGGTGGGTTCCGACGTCGTGGGTGCCAAACCGCTGGTGGCCAAAGTAGTTGATCCAGCCGTGGGAAGCCATGTGCGCCATGGCAGATTCAACGTTGGTCTTCATCCGGGTGAGTCTTTCCAGGGGAGTGGCAGATGGTGCGCCTGCGTCTTCGTCCGACATCTTGCAGTTCTTTAGGGTGATGATGAACTCGTTTCCCATAAGCTGGCCCAGGTGAATCGGGTTCTCTGCGTACTCATAGTCGCCCGTCGCGATGCCCCATAACTTGCCGTTCAGACCAGCCATGGCCCTCTTGCGCTGGTGTCGCACCGAACAGCGCTGCGTCGTCGACGCTCGGCGATCCTTGGTGCCAGCATATCCAATGGCCTGGGGCTTGATTCGCAACAGTCGCGAAATCTGGCTCACCGCGTCCATCGTGTCGCGGTTGTCCTTGTAGAGCGTGAAGTGGAGATATTGGCCCACTGGCTCGTCGTCGGAGGGCCCACGACGTCCGCCGCGGTTCTTCTTGGCATTCTTGCGCGGGGGGATGTAGTTGGCGACGATGGCGCCATCGGGTCCCGTCGTAGTGTCGATTCGAGACTTGAAGATCCGGCGCACCTCTCCGTGGAGTTGGGCGCGCTTGGCTTTGTCGTCGAACGGTTCCGAGGTAGCTGTCTTGGATAGCTCGCCGGTCGGGCCATTGCCGCCGTTGAAGAGCTGGACGAGATCCTGGGCGAACTTCGGACTGGAAAGATTCTCGAGCGCGGTGACGTCCTCTGGCGCGATTTCTATAGCGCTGGCTTCAACTTGAGGCTTCGTGGTCGGCGCATCTTGGTTGGGGAGTTCCGCCTTGGGCGCTTTTGACTCTCCCCGGGGTTGAAGAGACTGAGCCGGCTTACCGCATCTCGCTGACATTTTAGCATACGTTCTTCTTCCTTGTTTCTTCCTTTTCACAGTTTACGAAATGTAAAATTACAGATGACCAACTTCAGACTGCAAGCTCCCAGCGCCGCCTCTTACCTTATTATCATTCTCGAGACCTAACGTGCTTAGGTGAATGACCGATCCGTTCTCTCCAATCTCATTGACTTGAAAGTCCGAAAACCTGCGATTCAGTACCGTTAGAAAATATTAAATGACGAGCATGCACTGCAACATACCGCACTCTCATGTCGCCAGTCCAGGAGCACGCCAAAGGCGTAGTCCGATGGGTGATTCCCAAGGACTTGGCATGGGATGCGCCCGCACGCACGTTATAATGTTCTTGTTCGGCCATTTCGCACTGCTCATCGGAGATTGTCTGGTGGGTGTCGTGCTTTGTCAGGCACGTCGCGGGAGGATATCGTTTCCACGGCACTTGGCGTATGACAATCTGTGGAGGGTTTTTTTGATCAATTGGGGCCGGCAGAATTCGCGGCTTGGAAAATGATACACGAAGGGCAGGCGGTGGAAGCAAATCGAGAAGTCGACACAGGTATGTACCCATATGTACCTGGGTACCTAGGTACCTGGTACCTATGTACATACATTGTACCTAGGTACCCACCATCAGGCACAGGATGTCGTGGGGCAAATTAGTAAGCTGATCCGCGGCTGACAGGGCGCGGGTGTCAGCCGGATACAACATCACTTTTTCGGTAATAAGGTCGGACGAGCGCTCCCCACCAATATTGGTGCAAAATCGATGCATTTGGCTGAGATATTTTGACCATCTCCCAGGGGCTTACAGCGCACTAAAGCCGCTGGCCTACAGGGGCTTTCAGCGCATCAGAGCTGTCGACTCATGATTTATCATGTATGCTGTGGGATATCAGCTCTTTCTGGACTTATCATGTATTCAGGATACTAGATCATGATTTATCATGATCCGAAATATGCAGGAAATTGGTATTCGGGATATGACTGTATGTATCGCTGGCTCTCCTTGAATCAGCGGCGCTAGTGCACTAAAGCCGCTAGACCACAGGGGCTTTCAGCGCATCGCTGTGAATCAGCGGCGCCAGGGCACAGAAGCCGCTGAACCACAGGGGCTTACAGCGCATCAGAGCTGTCGACTCATGATTTATCATGTATGTATGTGGGATATCAGCTCATTCTGGACTTATCATGTATTCAGGATACTAGATCATGATTTATCATGATCCGAAATATGCAGGAAATTGGTATTCGGGATATGACTGTATGTATCGCTGGCTCTTCTGTGAATCAGCGGCGCTAGTGCACTAAAGCCGCTAGACCACAGGGGCTTTCAGCGCATCGCTGTGAATCAGCGGCGCCAGGTCACTAAAGCCGCTGAACCACAGGGGCTTACAGCGCACTAAAGCCGCTGGCCTACAGGGGCTTTCAGCGCATTCATGCCATGGTTTATATAGTATATAGACTGCATGGTTCATAGCATTAAATTTGCGATATCTACACACGGGATACTAGCTAAATATTGAGATATCTCCATCGAAATACCCGTACAACAAGCCCAAATGAACTGGAATAAAGCCATTTCTCGTTACATGAGGGCTCCCCGCAGGGCATGGCTCCCCGCAGGGCGTGTATACCCTGCGGGGAGCCATAGAAGCAAACAGGGAGGTCTGACAGGGAGGGCTCTGCTCCCCGGACGGTGTAACTTCATGGCCAGGGCAAGGGGATCTAACTTAGAGGTTTACGAATATGCCACCATGGTTTAATGAGAAATGTAACGAGAAACGTTAACGTCAGCTTATGCTGGACTCTATACTCTTCCAGAGCAGCTGCGGCGGCCTTTATAGATACCGTTTGCGTATCTTCATGGCCAGGGAATTTAACGTCAGCTTATGCTGAACTCTATACTCTTCCAGAGCAGCTGCGGCGGCCTCCATAGAGCCCCCTTGGTGGGCTTTACCCCCCACATGCGTCATAATAGCAAGCCTTTTTGAATAGAACTCGCGGTCCTTGCCGGGCCAATCTTTGCGCCACATGCAACCGTGTTTGTCATTCAATGACGCTATTGATGGCTGGGTACCGTAGCCGACATACCACTCCCTGTATAGATCGGTGACCTTGTGAGTGTTGCGACTCAAAGAGTATCTATTTGCCAAAGAGGAAGACTCAGGTCGCTCCGACGGCGTCGCGAATGACGTTGTTACCGCAGCGTTTTGAGTGGAAGTCGATGTATCAAGCCGGGGGTCGATAGGTATAGGTGCAATAGAAGTAGAGTCACCTATACTGTTAGTACTGGAACCCCCCCCTTCCATAGACACGGCCGTCGTCACTAAATGACTGAGCATCACCGGTGTCATTTGAAAGGCTATTCTGCCTTCCAGAAAGTCATCGAGCTTGCGTTCCACCTGTTGAGTGTACTGCTGTTGCTTTTCAAGAACGGTACTCGTCATGGCGGTCAGCCGGGTCAGGGAGCTCTGCAAGTTCAATACTTGTTGACCCAGTATTGGCATGGCAGTACGAATCTGCGAGTCCAAGTCTCTATTACCAACATCAAGGCTCTTCAGAACGTCCTCAGCAAACAGCTGATATGATGGATGACTGAAGACTGGCAGGTTCCATAGAGAGTGCTCAGGATATCGTGTTCGTAGCGATACTGAGTCTTGTAGAAAGACCGGCCGAAGATACGTCAATAGCTTCAAGAATGACTTGGTCGCAATGTCCTCAGTAGGTTGACTCAGCCAGTAATTGAGCTTAGGAAACACCATGTCCAAAAGATCTTGAGGAGGCTCTACTTCAGCCCGCGCAATGAAGTATGTGCCCGCATGCTCCGACTGAAAGCCAGCCATACCACGCATAAATTCCCGCGGCAGTGACGTTGAGTAAGCCTTGTGCATAGCATCGCCAGCCCAGCGTCCTTGGCGCTGTATTTGATCGTGATTGATGCCGAGCTTTTCCGCCTCTTTTGGACCAGAACCTCGTCCTGCATGGGTGACCTTCGTTATACAAATACCCAAGTGTTCAAAGATCCTGTTAATCCACGAGTTCTGAGTAGAGTACGATATTTCCTTAGTGGTGACTTGGGGACCTCCTATAAAAAGAAAAGTCAGAAACACCGCACCAAGCTCGAATTTGACAATGTTTCACCGCGACTTCACTGCGACGACATGGACATCGTCGCACGCGCTTTGACTGGGTGATAGAGGTGTATCAGGAGTCTACAAAGTGAAGTAATAATGACAATCGGCCCACCATGGGGCGAGACCGCCGAGGGGTGGAGGGACGAGGCGGAGCGGAGGTTCAGAATATCAAGAACTTACCTGTAAGCAATTTAATATCGTACCAGTCCTCGTTCGTCCTAAATGACGGGAAATCTTCACCAGATTGCTCCCACCTCCAGACAAGATAGTTCGCCATGGCGCTCATTGTACAGAGCTCGACTTCTCTATGTCGCAACAGCCCTGCGTACTCGATACGGCCGTTCTGATTGGTCTTGCCATTGCTCATAACGTAGAGCAAGCATGGAGCTGGCTTGGTGCCCTCATTTTCCAATTCCACTAGCTGTAAATCGGGAAGCTCTGCCTTGCGACGAGACTCGCCGCGAAGCAACAGGAAATGGCCCAGAAGGAAGTCAGCCAAGCTACGTAGATAACAGCCAGCAGTGACGTTTCGGGTCTCTTCTGAATGGCGCCAGAAAGACTCTGTTATTCGACGAAGACCTTCCGTGTCATATTCATCAGCGATGGTGCCTCGGGCGCGATCCTCATGTCGAGCCTCTGCTTTCTGGTGCTGTGATTTTCTTTTATCGTTCATCAAAGCCTTCAAGGAGGCCCCGTTAGGCTGTGGATGGTGATTGGCACCGCGTGAGTTCTGGTAGGACCAAAGGTTGATCAACGCCGTCTGGTAGCCCCGAATGGTTTGAAACTTGAGGGTGGCTGGTGGCTCGGCGGCGGCGGCGTCCTCGTCCGGTATATCAGCGACCAGTCGAGCTGCCGTCAACAGATCTGGATCGATGGTATCGTTGTCGTCCCCCTCTTTCTGACTGCGCTTTTGTTTCTTCGTTGGCTTGCGCAACGGGCGATTTATGACTTCCTCTGTCATGAACCTGACGAGCTTGCGTTCGTGCACCAAATCGCCGTCTTCATAGTGATGTTTGGAACACCATTCTTGCCACTCCTTGGTTATGGGATCGTAGTTACGAGAGGTGTTCTTGGGGCGGTTGGTTTGGGTGAGGTTCAGGGCGGCTTGGTGCGCGCGAAAATCCGCCGTGTCATTATTGAGGTTTCTTTCGAGCTGGTCCGCCATGCTTACGGTATTTCGAGCAGGATGTATAGGTAAAATGATGTGGAACAGGTGAGGTGCTGGGGTGGCTGTAAATATGGCCTCGGAGCTCTGCTCTTCGTGCGGGGTTGCAGCAAATCGCGAAGGCAGCAGTGCCTAAGGGCGAAATTTGCGCCAATAATTAGATTACTAAGGCTATTATTTGGGTGTGTCAGCTGGTTGTCAGCCAGGCTGGACTTGGCTGAGATGTCATCTCAATTTTGGTGCGGGGGGCTGTAGATATCAGTGATGTCTCCGGTCAGCCCCGCTCAGCTGTGTCAGCCGTCCCTCTGACACCAAGAAATGACGTTACCGACCCACACCAGCTCCCATTCGGCGACCCAACAAAACACCACACCCAAACATCAAAACGTCGCGCTTCGCACCTCATCCCATCCCCCATCTCTCGACTTTTCGCCCGCGCGCACCACTCTCCGCCGTCGACTTTGTTCAATCGAGGAGGCAAAAACAGCTCGAAAATCTAATGGCCGACAAATCCAAGCCCGCTGGGGCTCTCGCGCCGCGCGCCTCGCCCCTGAAAACAGGCTACCTCGTGCTGTACAATTTCGCCTCGGCCGTGGCATGGAGCGTCGTGCTCGGCCGCACAATCGGGCTGCTCTACTTGAAGGGCCCATCGGCCGTGTATGCCGGGGTTGGAGAGTGGACGAAGTGGACGCAGACAATGGCCTTGATGGAGGTTATACACTCCCTACTAGGTATGTATATGCATGCTTAATTCTGTCTATGCGTACTCATTCATATCTACGCGTCTTGCCAAATATAACATCTACGTATATCTCTGTTGATAAATTCACACACAATAGTTCAAGTCGTTACAGGATCGCTGACAAAACATCCCCAGGCATCGTCCGCGCCCCCCTCGTCACAACCGTCATGCAGGTCTCCTCGCGCCTCCTCCTCGTCTGGCCTATCGTCAACACATGGCCCTTCCTCGCTCTCTCGCCCTTCTACGCCTCTATGCTGGTGGCCTGGTCCGTCACAGAGGTCATTCGCTACTCGTACTTTGCGCTGTCGCTCGCCCAGATGCTGCCCCGTGCGCTAACGTGGGTGCGCTACACGACCTTTTATGTGCTCTATCCGCTGGGCATCACGAGCGAATGCATGTTGATGTATGGGGCGACGGGGCCGGCGGGCCAGAAGAGTGGTTGGATTGGGGAGGGGGTTTTGTATGCCATTCTGGCAATCTATGTACCTGGTATGGCTTCTTCCCCTACTTTGTCCGTTCTTGTCACTATTGTGATTTACATACACGGCTAACGCGCTTCGCAGGCTCTTACATCCTCTTCACGCACATGATGAAGCAGCGCAGAAAGGTGCTACGTTCACTCAAGGCGGAGAACGGCAAGTCTCAATGAACTCTTGCGTTTGGGAAACGAGTTTTCTTCCATAACATAGATATTCGTGTTTCGTTCGACTCTCTCTTTTCAAGTCAAAGGCTGGGTGGGGTGTAGCACACTGTCTAAGTAACTTAGGTACATACTCCATAAGACTCTGTGTAGCAGGGGTACTGAAAGAATAGAGTAGGAGATGTGGCATGAACTCTGACATAGGCTTTTTGGACGAGTGGCCCTGGCGTGTTTCCAATGGGTCATTCAGACTTGAGTATAAAGACTCGAGCGCGATTAGGGCACATTTCGAATAGGCGTCGCACCACTTTAGTACAGCCATTGTTGCTACATCACTGTGCAGAATCACCTTCACAGATGCACTGCTGCCTTCATATGTACAACCGCCATTATCGCCTCGCGACAACAACATCTTCACTCCAGGTATACATGGTTCATCACACAACACAGCCCATAGACTCAACTGAAGTAAAAATACAATCATGACGCCTGCTCACCTCTCGTGAGGTATCGCACGCTACTTCTCCTCATCCTGCCCGTCCTGCTCTTCCACCTTCTGTACCTCCTCCGCACTCGTCTCGTACCACTCATTTCGTGACCATTGGGCAATCAAGCCCGCCGCGTCGTGTGCCAGTTTCTCGTACGCAGGGTTCTCCTTTTCCTCAAACATGGCTATTGTTCGCAACATCATCATCACCATGACATGGCAGCGCGTTAGCAAGTTGTCTTGTGAAAGAAGTAAATACGGAACAAACACAGAAGAGAAACAACAGAGGTCCAAAAACAAACAAACAGGGAAAGCCAAGAACAGAGGGCAGATACATACCCATATGTGCCAACGTCTCATCCGTAGCCACATCATTCACAGCCTCCATCCACTCCCCCGCAGCCATCGTACTCGGCAAATTGCAAAACGTCCTATTCCTACCCAGCACAGTACCAACCATGCTCACCCTCTTCGAAGAAGCCGCCTTCCCCAACCGGGTATACAGATTCGCGAATCCCACCCCCAGGTCCTCATGCAGCTTCACCATGCACCCAACACGCTTCTTAAGCTCCTCCGCACGGGCGAGACACCCCACAAACTCGAGATGCGAGGACGCCCACGAGAAGCCCTCGGTGATTTGCTCGCGGTTGATCCACGCAGCGGCACCGCTCGCGGCGACTGCACCCGCTGCGCCTGCATACAAAGCTACCTTTCCCCAGGTGCCCCAACCGCCTGCCGCTGCTGCCGCGGCTGCTGGCTCAGACGGAGCGGCCACGGCTGCCGCGTTGCTGCTACCGCCGCTACTGCCGGGGCCCCAGAGCGCGGACTTGAGACCGCTGAGCTGTGAGAGCGCGGCGGAGGCGTTTTGGTAGTGGCCCTCGGCGCCGTGGGCGACTACACCGGGGGAGATGCCTAGGTAGGGGGTGTCGAATGCCAGGACGCCTTGTACGTAGGGAAACATGAGGCCACTGAAGATGGGCTTGTCCTCCTTTTCGATCCCGTCTTCTGAGTAGATTGGCTTTTCGGATGCCAGGGCTATGACTAGCTCTGCAGCGACGATGCCGCCCATGGAGTGGCCGATGAGGATGGTGCGTACTGAAGGGTCAACGGTTGGGGAGGGGGCGCCGGAGGCTACTTCCATATCGATGACTTTTTCTTCTAGCCTGTTATTTTGCCATCGTCAGTGCCTATGTACGATCAAGTGTTGTTGGATGTTTCATTATTCATCTTTCTTTTCCTTTTTCCCTCCTTTTCTTTTATCAGGGAGAGGGGGAGGTCATCAAGAATGGAAATCACCGGATATGTATGTAACAATACCCAGCAAGTGCCGAGGGAAGAACAAAACGCAAAGCACGGGGAACATATAAAGTGTGTGGAAAAACCTACCAGTCTCGAAATCGACTCACACACTGCCCCAGATCTCCTCTCGTCTCATACTTGGGATACACCAACACCCGCACATCCACCTTGGGCAGCTTCTGCGCCACAATGTCGCGCAAGTGCTTTGTAAACTGGTAATCATTTCCAAATGTGGACTCTCCGCCCTAAAAGTGCCCTTTCGGGAAAATAACCCAAGGAAATGGATGGTCCAGTAATCAGCAACGCGGTGTGGCTCGGGGAATATGGTATACCTGTTACAGTATGTATACGCTGGGAGAATAGGGCGGGGAAGGGGGCTTTATGCATAATGCGACGCACCTTGAAGCCGTGGATAAAACACAGCACTAGGGTCTTCTTCATGGTGGCGCTTCTTTGTTCACTTGTGTGTCCGCCGCTTGCAGGAGGTGCTCATTGTTCTGTCACTTGTGGATGCCGGAGATGGGGACAAGAGAAGGCTTGTTGTTGGTTGATGGAGTCAAGTTGGCTACATGTAGCTGTGGCGATGCCGGCCGCGATTCCGACCCGAGAAGGTGGATCAATGCAAGTCGAAACGTGGCATGCCGCCCATTCTTCAGACTTCGGTCTCAGGATCCCGAGAAACTTAATTCCCGGCACTCTTCTAACTTTTCTTACTCATAGTCATGGTCCCATCTCACTCTGCGGAAATTGTCATGGCCTTGTACTTAAGCCCTTGTCAAACACTGTATTGTACATAGGTAGATAGCTTCCAGTCTCGCCTCACTCATGGAGAAGCTTCACTCAGTCGTGACGCGTCACAGGCAAGACAAGTGCATCGTTTCGCTAAACAGCATTCTTCAATGTCAGCTTCTTCTAAAGTACATTTTTTCCCTTCTTGGCTTCCTATCTAAACATGCCCCAGGCATGACTATTTCTGCGCCACGCGTTCCTCCACTCTTCCTGTCTTTCTCACTCCCTCACCAAACATCTCTGAAAACCACCTTCTTCTGCTGTTTTGCTTGGTATTGAAAGCACATCGCTACACATCCCCAATTCACCCGCGCCCTCCTTCCTCTTGACTCCGAAGAGCCGCTATATCTCATGCAGTACAACACGTTTATAGTAAACAAACTCCTCGCCCTGGCCAAACGCCGATCAAAGAAAAAGGTCATCAAAACGTGGTGAAAAGGGAAAAAAGTGAAAAGGGGAAAGAAGAAAAGAAGAAGAAAAGAAGAAGAAGAAGAAGAAGCAGACACTATAGCATCGCGGCGACAGGAACCAAAGTGGTCATGCGCCAAGAGAGGACAAAGATAAAAACAAGGAAAAGCAAACAAAATAATCAAACCTCCACCTCGTTGTAGGCCCTGGGCCCTCGATTTGACTCTGTCCTCCCCGATGCGCAGGCAGCACTGACACAAAGTGCGTTGCTGGAAAACTTTGGCTTGCTGCATCTCTTTTGCTCGTGCCTCATGTCGTCACATGATACATGATACGTGATACATCACTCTCCATCGCTTTGCCCCGCCAATTTGACACCATTCGCTGGTACGTCAGAACCGCGGGCGCCACTGGAGATGATCTTGATTCGCGTGCCGCTAGCCTGTGATGTGCCCTCTCCAGGACCAGAGGAGGCCATGGATCCCGCCTTGCTCCCTCCGCTTTCCAGCTCTTGCAGTTCCGGGTGTGCGTCTAATTCCTCTTGCATCCTCTTTGTGAAATATTCCTGCACAGAAAAAAAAAAAACTTTTGGTTAGAACATGGTGCTACTCTCATCAAATGGCTAGCAATATACGGAATGGAGGATTTTGAAAAGTACCAACCTCCATGGTCTTAGCATCTTGGTAGAGGATACTGCCATCCTCGTTGTACGTTTGGCAATTGCGAATCAGCAGGTCAAAGTCTTTCCGCAAATCACTGAGACAGGAATACTCTTCCTTCTTGATGCGCGTTTGAATCTGGTTCATGCAGATGGGACTTTGTATAATGACATAGTAGTCTGCGTATTCTCGCTTGGGAGGCAGCTTCACAAACGGCCCGATGATGAGGCGCTTTCCAGCGTCCGACTCATCATCGTCAGCAGGCGGCTCAATGTCGTCGACTTCAAGGTTCATCAGGCCATCGTAGAGCGTTCGCAGACTCTTTTGCAACACTTCACGCTGCTGCGGGCTCACTCTTGAATCCAAAGCTGTCGCACCGCCCTTGCTTGGCCGCCCTTGAGCCCCGCGTCGCTTCTTGGGAGGCGGCTCATCGTCATCATCCTCGGCCTTGCGCTTGTCGTTCTTAATTACAGGCTTGCGGCCACGCTTTTTGGGCGTTTCCATCTCCTCCGTACTTGCACGACTGGCGGACGGCGAATGGTCCATCGAGTTGGTGACGGCCGATCTCTTCAGCCTGTTCACCTCTCGCTTATCTTTGCGGGCTTGCTTGCGAGCGGCGGCGGCTTCGGGGCTGTCCTCCTCATCGTCAACTGCCATAAGCCACTGCTCTTCGGTGAGGCCGTCGTCATAGCGGACCTTGGTTCGTTCGCGAGCGCCGCGACCCAGGATCGTGTCGTCGACTTCTTCTTCAATCACGTTGCCCTCGTTCAGATAAATGTCGGGCAACTCCTCCTCACCCATCAGTCTCGGCTTGGGCTTACGTCCCGTCGCAGTACCATAGGTGGGATCCTTTGACCTCTCCTCATCAATCTTCTGGAAGACGAGAATCTCATCGTCACTTCGCGCAAGCATCATGTTGAGCTCTTCGTCCTCCATATCGTCCTGCTCACCACTCTCGGCCATGTCCGCACTTTCAAGCAAGGTACGGAGCATAGCATCGCGATCAGTTTCCGACGACTTGTTGTCGAATCGACCTGCCTGAATGACCTTGCCGTCCATGTCGAGCTTGAATCGAGCACGTTCTAGAATCTTCTCTTCCACCGAGTTGGAGCTGATCAGTCGAAGAATACGCACCTCATTCTTCTGACCGATACGATGGGCACGATCTTGTGCCTGAAGATCCTGATGCGGGTTCCAATCCGAATCATAAATGATGACCGTGTCGGCCGTTTGCAAGTTGAGACCTAGGCCACCCGCGCGAGTGGACAGTAAAAACATAAAGTACTTGGAGTCGGGCGCATTGAACTCTCGGAGCAAGTCTGATCGCTCGTCAGATTTTGTCGTACCATCAAGACGCAGGTACTCAAACTTCCGGTACCGCAGATAATCTTCCATGATGTCCATGATGGCTGTCATTTGGAAGAACATGAGGACTCGATGTCCGGTAGCTTGGTACTTGGGCAGAACCCGGTCCAAAAGCTCGAACTTGCCTGCTGTCCTCCAGAGCAAATCATTGCTGACACTCAGAGGATTCATCACATTTTCGACTTCATCAAAGACAAACGGGTGGTTACACAGCTTGCGGAGTTGCATAATCATGTTGCTCAAACCACGAGAGTTCGTCTTACCACCCTTGCCATCACTGACGACAAGCTTATTGTGCGTAACCATCTGCTTGTACAGCTTCGCTTGCAGGGCTGAGAACTTGCACTTGATAACCTTCTCCGTCTTGTCAGGCAGGTCCTTTTCTACGTCCTTCTTCAATCGTCGGAGCAAAAATGGCCGGAGAACCTTGTGCAGACGACGAATGACCAGAATTTGCTCTTCTTCGGTAAGCTCCATCTTATCTTGACCACCGGTGTTGGCAAAAGGCGTGTTGAACCATTCGTCAAAGGTCTTGACGGATTTGAAAATATTGGGCAGGACAAAGTTCAGCATGGCCCAGAGCTCCGCCAAGTTGTTCTGCAAAGGGGTACCCGTGAGAATGAGACGGAAACGAGTCATGTAGTACTGCGAAATAGTAGCGCTGAGCTTAGAGTTGGAGTTCTTCATACGATGGCCTTCATCGATAATCATGTGAAACCACTTGATCTTGCTGAGAATGGGACGGTCTTTGATGATGTATTCGTATGTGGTCAGCAGAACCTGGAATCGACCCTGACGGATTTTTTCCTGCTGAAGCTTTCGCGTGTTTGGGGGACCCTTGTAGACAATCCGGCTGATAGACGGTGCCCACTTTTCGAATTCCAGATTCCAATTGGTGAGAGTACTCAAAGGGACAATAACAAGGTACGGACCGCCCTGCTGTTTGCGTTCAATAAGATATGTGATCAGACTGATGGTTTGAATCGTCTTTCCAAGACCCATTTCATCGGCAAGAATTCCGTTAAGGTTGTTGTTGTAAAGCGAAATCATCCACTGAAGACCCTTTATCTGGTACTCCTTCAGGGTGCCACCAACAAGCATATTGGCCTGTTCGGTGACCTCTTCCCGTACTCTGTGAGCAACAGCATAGTAGTCAACCTTCTTGCCGCTGTTTTCCTCCGTTTCCTCTTCGCTCTCTTCCTCCACAAACTGATCAGCCTCATCCCCGTAAGCCTCACGTGCGTGGCGTTGCTGAGCCTTAACCGACGACGCCAACTGGTGCAGGAAACCGTCAGTCTGCTTGAGCAAATGCGTGATACGGGTATCCTTTGCTTGATCGAGCAGCTTGAGATAAGCCTCTTCGTCATTTGCCTTGAGGGCCTGCAGACGCTGCTTGGCCGTTCTCTCGATACGCTTCTGCTCTTCCTTCTCGATGTTGAAGTGCTGACCGTACATGAGACGGCTGAGCTTGTGAAACTTGTTTCGCTGGGAGTTGGCGCCATCCTGAATCTCCGCACGATGATGACAGATGACTCGCAAAAAGTCGACATGCTTCTTCTTCTCGCGATGTTCGCGAGCGTCGCGTTGCTGCTTCTCCAACTTCTCCGTGATGCGAGCCTCGCGAACGTTTTGCTTCTTCTGTCTCCGGTAATGAGCCCGGTTCGTTGTCATGGCCAAGTTGTCGTAATGCGTCATTTGCCTGCCAATCTTTTCTCGCAATGCCCGCTGCTTGGCATATAAAGCTAGACTCTTCATCTCGATGATGGCTTTCAGCTTTAAAGAATCGTCAACTTCGACGTTTTCTTTGGTAGAGTCCCAATGCGCCATGTTGGCAGGCAAGTTCTTTAGTTCCGCATATCGCTGGCTCATACGGTTGAAGACGACCACTTCTCTTTCATACCGTAAGTGATCAAAGTCGATGCCAGTCGGAAACACGCCAGGTATGAACCATCGATTCTTTCGCTGAGTGTGATCGAGATACTTAATCGATGGTCGAACCATGCTGGTGCCGTACGGTGACTTGACTGTTTTGTATGTGTGGGCCTTGGGCAGGGACGATGAAGAGTCTTCCTGAGCGGCTGGCTCAGGGCCAGATGACGGGGCCTTTTCGGGCTCTTGACTCGACCGGGCGGGTTTGGCAGAATTTGGGGAGGCATCACTGGAAGTGGTTAACCGGCGATAACGCTGGCTGAAGATAGCCTGCTGCAGCTGGAGCGAAACACCAGAATTCTTGCCAAGAAGCTTAAATGCTTGGATTTGTTGACGCAGCAGGGCAAGCATTGGCTGACTGAAATGAGACGAGGAAGATGCAGAGCCAGGTGCTGTGCTAGAAGCAGAGCCGGGCGTTGACATGGCGCGTTGCGAAGGGCCATTGCTCGGTTGACCACCTGATTGTGTACCGTTTTGGGGGGATTGTTGTTGATCTTGTTTCTGCCGCTGTTGCTGTTCCTGCAGCAGATTCTGAAGTTTTGGTTTTTGGTCTGCATCTGGATCATGGTCTTGTTCCTTTGCCTGCTCGAGTTCCTTTTCATCTTCAATTCGTCCTTGTTCTTTTTCTTTCTCTTCTTCTTTTTCTTCATCTTCCTGTCGTTCTTCTGGCTGTTGCTGTTGTTGTAGTTCATGTTGTTGTTGTTGTTGTTGCTGCTGTTGCTGCTGTTGCTGCTGTTGCTGCTGTTGCTGCTGTTGCTGCAGAAATGAATGTTGGCTCTTGCGCATATTATGTTGCTGCTGGAGATTGAGCAAGAAGTTTGACGCCTTGATGTACTCCGGGTCCGTGTTCGGGACACCTTGTTCCTTCATCTGCTTCAGCTTCTATAAAACACAGTTGTTAGCCATCACCACGACCAATACTACTCTCTGGTCATTCAATTGAGCAACGACAAGCTTCCCTCGACGCGCAAGTACATACCCTGAACACCTCCTCAAACTGCTGCTTGGTTGCGCCGACGGGCATCGGCGCGCCTGGGTGCTGCACCGCAGGCGGGGCTTGCACCGACGCCATGGTGATTAAATTGTTTATCTCTGTGTTGAATTTCCTGTGCCGAATTAAATGTCTCTCTCGCTTACGGATGGTGCATGACGGTGATGTACAGCTGTTTCGACGGGGCCGAGTCGCGAAGAGAAAACAAAAGGCTCTCGGGCGATTCGGCAGATAGGCTGAAAATTAACGGTCGAATGCAAAGGTCCAACAAAGAAAACAAAAGAACCAAGTCGCGTCAACGAGCTCAATCAAAGGATTCTTGTGCGCGACAGCGAGAGTTTGCGAAGCGAGAGCGTGATGCCGCGGGGCGCGTCGAAGGTGGTTTGATGCAAGCTACAAGCCGCGTTGGGATGGGCTATAAGCCGATCGGCGAAGGCGTAGAGGGGGAGGGCCAGAAACTGGCAAACCTGCAGGCGAAAAGTAAAGCAAGGGGACGACGAGGGAGTAGGAAAAGTGCAAACGCGGTAAACAGGCGCGTCGGGGCAGGTAGCTCGAGCGTGCAGGGTGTGGGAAAGGCGTGCAACACCAAGTTGGCGAGGCTTGATGATGGTTGCCGATAGTTCGCGAGGGTCCAGGCGGTTTTCGGGATGCGCGCGCGCTTCGTCGCTGATTGATGATGGAGTGGTGAAGACACAAACAGGCAGGATTGAGCGTGACGGCTGGTGCGGGCTGAGGGTGTTTTCCACCGTACATTTCAGCACGGGACTCCCAGCCCCGCTCTCATGCCGAAAACAACCAGCGTGATTGGATACTTCAGCCACGGAGTAGTCACGTGAATGTTTTAGCGCGCAAAGGCTTCGGATCCGTACTAACTGGTACCGTTGTGTCGTGTATGTGATCGATGTAACTTGTGTATACCTACCTATCTTGACAACATTGAACCACGACTATACTCGCACTGGATTCATGGTAGAGCTGGCTTTCGCAAAGAGCTGCAGACAGCGGGATATGATTCCGCGCCACGACATCACTCAGAACGCGGATCGGACCTTGCTTTTAGGTTTCAGAATCAGCGAGCGCATGCGTGGGCGAGCCTTGACTGGCGAAGAGGCCATAATCTGGCCGGGTAAGCGCTTCTGTAAGTGCTACATTTCAACCAAGCCGGGACGGGATCATTTGTGGGACCCGCTCTACCTACTTCGTACATTTAGTTCATTCGACGCCAAGAACTGTTCAGAGCGTCACCTTTTAGTTTTTTTCTTGTCGGGACCATCATCATCATCGTCGCTGAGTTCTGCATATTGAGTCTTTGGTTGTGTTTTGCTCCAAGCTTTTGTGAAGATCGGGTCACTCTGAGCCTTGTCGGCGTATTTCAGAAGCGCCTCGCGAGGATCTTCATAGAGCATGCGAGCGAGCGGAATCTTGTCGACGATATGTTTCTCATCCGGCTGGTTCTTCTGGAAAGGCGTCTCTCGTGGAATTTGTGGGCGCCTGGGGTCCAAGGACCGACCGGTATTGGTGATGCCTGCCTTTCGAGAGCTAGCTGCGGTACTAGGCGTGATAATTGCGTTACCCGCCATTCCCATTCCTTGGTCCATCGTTCGGTTTGGATCATCGTCAATATGACGCTTCTTCGGCGCTCGGGACATGACTTCTACGGCGCCACGGGTTGACTTGGTAGGGCTGTAAAGGACATGGGCTTCGGCATTTGCAGAGCCTGTGACGATCTGATTGATCTTGGGATGCCAGTTCACTGTAATCAAGGCTGATCCAGGGGTAATAGGTGTGACGTGTTCAGGCCGAAGGTTGCCTGGATTCAAGATGTGTAGATGACCCGTCTCTGAGCCGGTGATGATGCTCGTCGAGTTTGGCGAGTAGCGGATATTGCTTGTTGAGTAATGGTCCGAGGTCGATTTGTGAGACACGCTGACAAGAGGCTTCGTGAATTTTCTCGTGTCCCATAGCTTGATGAGATCATCTCCGCCGCGGGTAACGACCATGCGACCGTCGGACGAGATGTCGATGCCGCCCGTCCAGGTGTGCGGTTGATGCGCCTCGCGGATTTCGCCGGCAGGTCTCGCGAATGGGCCGTTGCCGCCGTACATGACAAGACTCCCGTCGAGCGCAGCACCGATCAGCACATTGTTTCCGCCTTGCGCGGGCGTGCCCCATGCAACCGCTGTCATCTTGGTCCTGCCAGCTGACCCTGCAGCTTTAGACTTGAACACAATGACCTCCTTCTGCGATCGCTTGTTGTTGACATCCCAGATTCGCAACGTGCTATCGGTTCCGGCTGTGACGCAAATGTTCCTGTCCGTCGGATGCCACGTTCCAGTTGTAATTTCGGAAATGTGACCTTTGGTATTGTTCATATCTCTAAGGTACATGTCGCCTTTGACAAACTCGGTCAGAATCTCGCCATCACGCGACAAGATTTTGGCTTGTGGATGCGCAGAGATGCACAGGAAGGATCCTCCGGAGAGCGGATTGAATTCGATGTGGTGAATCGGGTGTGACTCAGCGTTCGCTGCAGATTTCTTGGTCTCGTGGGGATCAACAGTCTTGAAAGATCGTAGCGTGGATGGTGTCATGGAGGCAAAGTCGTAGAAGTTGACCGCGCAGTCCAAGGAGGCAGTCAATAGCCGTCCTCCCGCGGGATCCAACGACACGGTCGTTACCGCGCGATTATGTGTCTTCAAGACGAGTTCGTGAGATGTAGGATACTCGTCTGCACCATCAGAGTCGTCGGAATCGTCGGAATTATCGTCGCTGCTGGCGCTGTCGCTCCCAGGGCTTTTCCCGCGCGAGGTCTTCGAAGGCGACCGTTTAGAATCGCTGACATGGCCGCTTTTCGTGTTGACAGCCGTACCGTCCACCGTTCGTTTGCTCCGATCAATCTGAGCTGCAACGTCCGCTTCCTTCGACTTCTTCCCGAATGAAGCCGGAAGGAAGGATCTCATAGGGTCATCGTCTGCCAATTCGGGGACCTCCACTTCGAAGTTCTCATCGCTAGACATGACTGCGATTTCGCTTGAGTCCGTTGACCCTCGGATGCTTGATCATGAGGCCTAACGAAGTTCCAGCGGCTGGCATCAAAACGGTTCCAAGACTCGAGAGGTACATATTCTCGCAGATCACGTGAGAGTGACGGCTTGTGGAGCTTGTCGATTTGGCAACGCTGCCGGCTGCGACTCCGAGGCACTTAGCCTCCTAATAGGTTAGGTACCTAAGAGGTATGATTGCCAAAATGTGGATTGTGCAACTTGAGACGATGCCGAAATCGATAGTGAATATATCTGTCGACTGAGGACTCTCAACAAGTGATAATGTCTGTGTCTAGAGAAAACTCTCTAATGGACCGGAGGAATGGCCGACTAAAGCTACCTTACATACGATATACGTCCCAAACACACCAGCCAACCATAAGGTACCTATGTACCTTGTACATGTGCTACAAGAGTCAAAAATGAGGCTGCTATGTACCTCCGACATAACTTACGATTCATATACACGATAATCACACAAATTCCAGGATATGAGGGCTGATATACTCTTATATGTAGGTACATTTGTGGTTGTACATACAACGTTGTGAATTTTTTGCATAGGTACATAGGTAGTGGAATCCAACTTGATTCTGAGCAAGACCATGCATGATGCAACACTTTCATGCATAAGTGACAAAACCCTTTCCGTCCCGCTACAACTATTCTTCAATGAGACACCGCTTGCCCTTGGGTGACATCAAGAAATATATTGTCGAGTCCATGTCTCGATCCGACATTCCCTCCCGAGCAGATACACGCGCATTGGGAAATTCCAACAGAAATCGCGCAGCCGCCAGCCGCAGCTCAATGTATGCCAAGTGCATTCCAATGCATGCTGCATGCCCCCGCGTTAGTATCAAGCAGCTCTAGTTCAAGTTCTATCATATCTCGAAAACAAAATTGGGAAAGAAATCGACGAATCAAAGGGAGCAATTGAACAACGGAACGATTGAAAAGTTGACAAGTCGAAAATGGGACGTCACCACTCTTGAACATACTTCTTGAGCCACGGCCAAACGGCATAAAAGCCTCCTTCATGGCCTTTGTCGGATTCACCCATCGCTGAGGGTCGAACTGGTCCGGGTTCTCGAAAATAGTCGGATCGCGATGCATCGTATACGCCTGCGCAGCCACCGTGGTTCCTTCGCTTAGATAGTACCCTCCGACATGTGCGCCGCCCTGGGGGACCGATCGGGGAAGTAATGCTGGGGCAGATGAATACACGCGGAGTGTCTCTTCCACAGTCTGGTTGAACAGGGGCAATTCCCGCAGGTCTGGTTCCGTAAAGTCCCCGGGTAACGTTCGCAACTCCTTCAAGAGCGCATCGCGAAGCTCGGGTCTCTTGCAGACGGACCAGATTAGATACGTCAAGGTGGTGGCTGTCGTGTCACTGCCCGCAATGATGAAGGTCTGGGCATTAGTCAAGATGTCATCAAAGGTGATCTTGTCGTCTTTCTCGGCCTGGAATAGCTTCTCCACGAATGTATGTTTCGCACTTGTCGCATCGAGTTCGACTTGTTTCTGGTATCTCCCGAGTGACTGCCTCGAATATTCAACGAGACGTCTGTTGATTGCTATCTTGCTTTTGAATAGGGGCAAGATCTTGTCATACTTGTCGGCAAGGTGGAAGAAGAATGGAAACGTGATGCGGTCTGCCGATACGGAGGAAATGTTCTCGAGGTCTTCAACGTATTGGGTTTTCTGGTTCTCACAGGATTAGCATCAAAGTTGTACGATGGGCTTCGGAAATAATGTTTGTGTATGCACACACGCATACGCTGGGATTCACTTCCTACCTTTCCTTTCTCCAGCATCTGAAACGATTCCCCAAACGAAAGCTCACCAATCACATCTGTCGTCATGAACAAGCACCACTTGAACACGTCTATGACTCCTCGATCTTTGGACTCTTCCTTCATTCGTTGGATGGCGAGCTCTACATGAGATGTGACCTGCGGCAGCATCGACTTCAAAGACGATTCCGACATCTGGGAGGCCATAAGCCTTCTCAGCTTCCGGTGAAGTTCAACATCCGCGGTGCTGAAAACGGTCTGGATAGGACGACTGGCGAGCAGCTCGTAGAACTTGGTCTTGCGGTATGTTTCTTTGATGGTGTAGACTGACTTGACGGTCTCGAGGTCTGCCACTGCAACCTGGTTGGGCGCAACTCGGACGATGGGACCTAAGAGAGTAACTTCAGTCAGTCGTTTCTTTTCACTTTCTTTTGCTCTGCATATGGTGTCTGTACTGGCGTGAGAACTATCCGCGAGAATATGGTACAACTTACCGTATCTCTTATGCAGGTCATGAGTGTAAAATGTCTGTTTGCCATAGAACCATTGATACCGGAACACGAGGCCTGTCCATTTCGAGTACCAAGGACCCGGCAACTTCGAGGTAGGTCTCGAAAGAACTAGAAAGATAAACTTGTAGTACACGCAGTGCGTGTTTGATGTCAGAACAGACGATGGAATACAAAGCCCAACTTATTGAGTATTCTTCCAAATGGCAAGAATTCTCTTTGGCGAAACTATGTGATCGTAAGAACGGGAGAAACTTACATAGAACAAGGCGACAAGCACAGTGAGGCCAGCAAGCTGCGAATAATTTTTCACAACGTGAACCGCCATCTTTTCCCAGGAGTAGCCCAAAGCTGTTTCTTTTACAAGAGGATATCGAAGAGAATGTGGAATAGAAAGATCACTGATGTATACAAATGAAGGAATGCTCTGCATGGCTCACTATATATACATTTTCATGCCAAGCTCCACGAGCTGCAATACAACGAGAGGTTACGTTTCTCTGAATGACTTTGTCACGGCCTTGGCTGCAGCCGACATATGCTCGACACCCGGCCTCCTTGGCAATAGCAACTACTACTTACACGGATGGTTCGGCTGATGTTGTTTCGTCTTCAGACACTAGCCCGCAGGCGAAGGGTGAAGGCATGATCCACCTGATTTCTGCTTTGAAGCCAAGTCGACGTAGTTGTCACACGTCTTTTGCGTGAACAAGCCATTAAGGTACGGCATACCTACTCTCTCCCTTGCCTTTGAATTCTTTGTTGTACGTGCGTGAAACGTCATGCTCATCGGACTTTTGCATTAAATTTCCGGTGTGTCCGGGTACAGGCAACCAGCGGATTCACGGAGCTCGTCTGCACGATTGCCACAAGGTGCTAATTGCGCGGGGAATCGACGATTAAGATTCTCCCCAGTCGAGGTAGCGATGCACTTGGCGCTTCCGTGCGATGATCGGTCCGTCGCGCTCCGGAACTTTGGGGTCAGCACAGTGTGTACCGGCCTTGGTTCCCTCGCGTCGATTCTAGATGCCGTACCCCGCCATTTATTACGCCCGATGTCTCGGCTTTGACCGACGAGTCGACGACATTGTTCCGGATCTCGCTTTTTGTGATTGGTACATACGCCAAGAACAAAGAAGCAAGTGATTGCCTCTTTAGGCGGTACGGAACGTCCCTTCTTCGGCTTTTGGCCGGCTGCCGACGTGACGGCGTTCCGCTCGCCCGGTGCCGAGCAAGTCCGGGAATAACCAACTAGCTGGTCCTTTGCTGAGTCTTGACACAGTCGCGCCTCACACGAACATGCGCTATGTAATCCGTACGGTCAGCCTCGGGCAGCAATAATACAGCAAAAGGGCGATTGACACCCAATCGCCTTTGCTACCATCGAGACTTTGTGCCCGAATCGTGCAGGCTCGTGACCGTCGAGTGAGTGTTGACTTTCTATCTTCACAATGCCATAGGGATGCACACTACAGAGAATTGCGGTTGCCCGGGAATACACACATGACTTGGAACATCCAATCAGCCGAACGGCGAAATCTTTGGTATCATTTCCGCGTCTGGTCCGCAAGCGGTTGGTGGACTCAAATACGTGTGAGCCGTGACGTAACATGTATATGTCGATGTTACGCCGATATAAGTATAAAACTAATTGGTGAACATGTGGTAGACAACCATCGTATACATGTCAACGGTTAAAACGAACATAAAAAGTAGGCACAAGAAGTACCTAGGTAAGGCAAAAGAGCGGTGTCATGGATGAGAGGAACGAAGGCGGAATTGAGGAAGAGGGCCAGGAGAGAAAGTTTGTAGCGGACTTCTCGCCATTGGGCACACGAGGGGTGGACTTTTGCGATCCCCGTTCCCCATTCCCCGTCCTCTTCTTCCTCTCCATAACCGTATTGTCCCTTTGATCTCTCCCCCTGGATCCTCTCATGATGGCTCTCATCTCGTCCCTTCACACACGCGCCTTAAATGAGCTTCTTGGCCGCCCACCCAATACGGGTTTTGCCCACGTCAAAGACGACCAAAGCCGCCTTGAAAGCAATATCGCCAAAGATGATGAAGCCATTCTCGGTTGTCTGGAGGCCACCAAAGCACTTGGTGCCTCTAGAGCGAGAGTAATTTATAAAGGCGCCAGGGATGGTGATCTTGGCATTGCCGACACCGAAGCTAAAGTTAGGCAGTTTAGTGGCGCACTCAAATATGAAGCCAGCCTCGAGCTTGTCGTAGTGCGCGCCGGGAACAGCCTTGTAGTAGGCGCGGACAATCTCTTCAGGCAACAGCATCAGGGAGGTTCCTGAGTCGGCGATGTTGTGGATGGGCGTCTTGACAAAGGCGTTCGTGCCGATGGCGTAGCCAGTCGACGTCCAGTTCCAGAAGCCTCCGCTGTTGTCGATGGGGCTATAAGTGATGGGGCCCTTGTGCGCCGCGGCGTCAATGAAGCCGAAGTTGTATTTGCCGTCTGAATGCGAATTGTTAGCATGTCCAATCGTCTGCTAGCGCCTCGTTCCATTCTCTTTTCTGTTCTCATTTTCGTTAACCTCACAAGCGATACGCGCCGTACGTACCTGTATGGTGTTTCAAGTCAGCCGTGAACAAAGGTGCGTCGAGCAAGTCTTTGGCGTTGTCCATGAATGTGTTCTGCTGTGTAGGCTGCACATCGTTGATGGACGAAAAGGCCAGGCCCATCAGCCCCGAAGTCATCGTGTCGTTGGTGAAATCCCCCGAAACCTTCTGGGCCGTCTGGACGGACTGTTTCTGGACCTTCAAGTTGCCGACGGCGACCACGTCTTGGTAGACATTGCCGCTCGAAGAGCTTCCGTCCCCGTACAGGAGCTCCCACGTCAGCCCGCTCAAGCGCTTGGCGGTCGAGCTCTTTCCTGGCTGATACAGCGTCTGGCCACGGACTTCGTCCGCGGCCGTCTCGTTGCTAAACACCCACAAGTCGCTGGAGCCAGTGTCGAATTGGAGGTTGAGCGTCTGCGGCGGCGTGCCGATCTGCACTGGCGTCAGGTACTTCTCATCGTCCTCACTGGGAGTGGCTTTCGCTGAGCCTGTGCTTCTCTCGACGTTTCCTTGCTGCTGTCGCTTTTCAAGGGCGGCTGCGACATCCGCCGGTACGGGTTTACCGAACTTCTTGTAGGCCTTAGCCAAGCTGGCCGGTCCGTGTGGCTTGAAGTTGCTGTTGTACACTGCTGGGAAGGAGAAGGTGCCGCTCTGGGAGGATGGGTTGGTGGCACCGGGAGCGGCGGCGGCAAGGCTGCTGGCTGCCACGAGGGACACGAGCAGGGAACCGAAGCTCGGCATGATGAGCGAGAATGGCTCTACCAAAGAAAGGAGTGAGAGAAAGAAAGGAGGGAGGGAGAGACAGTGACAGAAAGAGAGACAGGGGGTGAGAAAATTAGAGGAAATAAAAGAGTGTGTGCCGTTGATCTTTAGGCAATCGACGGAGTAGCATGTTCGAGCGTGCTATTTATATAAGTGTCGTGTAAGAATCCAAATTGGCAAGCTCTCCACAACGTCTTCGATGTTAACGCATTTTTCCCAGTCTATGCTAGGTATACAGCTGACAACGGGTCCTAGCGTCCTACTTCCTTCTCGAACTACAATCTGAATGTCGGTACCACGGAGGCTGTGGTCGCCGTTCTGCAGCGCCATGGTAATAAGAAGCTCGCGCTAGAAGCCTTTGGAGGCGTCTAGCGTACGACTATTCCGATCCAGGAAAAATGTGCCGTCACTAAGAGACCAACCTGCTTCCGTGGGGGGAAATTAACATTACGATCTAGCCGAAGTTAGTATGATGTGGTGAAAACGGTGAAAATATGTGCCTGGTCAGGGCGACGCCGGACGAAATTCAGACCGTCTATGTACCACAGGCACAGGGCCTCGCCAACACACCAGAATTTTGGTCTCCCAAAATAAAGAGACGGACCGCTCGAGGAGTTGGTAGTTTTTATTAGGAGTATCAGCCCTGGCCACCTTTTTGCTTCTTCCGCGCCAAGATAATACAACCCTGAGGGGGAAACGGTACACTTTCACCTTTCCAACGTGAATGACCCGATCGCTCGCTCGGAGTCGCCGCGGCATATCTACCGAGCAAGAGAACAATCGGCCTTGAATGGTCTAGTTATTAGGAATGTTAAAGTGTATGCCCCGGGAATGTATGTACGTACATATTTACCTACCTACCTGTACAACGACTCAGCGACTCACGAGTGGATCGAGAAAGCTTGAGTTCTGAGTCCTGAGTCCTGACACTCCGACTAGGTACATAGGTAGGTTAGGCATCTAACGTGTCTGCATTGGTACATACCTTACTCCGTAGGCACTAAGAGAAAAGCTACGAAGTTCTCTCCGAGCAGTCCACCCTCTAATAAATCCCGAATTGGATCCTCTCAGACTGAGATGCGCAGGAATTCCGCTCCAAAAGAACTTAAGAAGTGCACGCAGGAGATGAGCACCCCTAAATCGGCCCTTTTAGATCGACAACTTTTCCACTTTAGCAGAGCGAGAGGCTTAGAAGAAACATAATAGAGGACTTCTATTTTTGGATTTGGTCAGTGGCCCTGTGGTTGCTCGTGTTGGCTTGCTGTCCCGACTTGGCATCCAGAAAGCATTGAACAAGAGGCATGGTTCATGGAGTAGATAGCCATTGAATCCAAGTGTACTCCGTGCAGATTGTTTGGCCGCGGTCGGTATGTACTCCCAGTCATTCATCTGTCACGCCGAGTGCCTTCAACTCGCGAAGCACTCGGCAAAGACTCTCCCTAGTAGGTACGTCATCGGGCAAATACGCAACACTCCAGGACTTCAGAAGTGGAATGCCTCTTAGCGAGGTTCCTCTTAGACTTCGTCTCGTGAGTCGTGTCTGCAACCGCGTGAAAGAGAAGTTCCGCTGGCATCCAAGCAGTAATCAAAAGATTTTCCTCTGGTCGGATTGGCAACGCTAGGTTAGCCAGCCCCGCGCGGAATCTGGATCTGGGCCTTGGCATCAAAAAGGTACATGGGCACCTATGTACATATTTACATATGTAGTATGTATGTATGTACGGAGTACACATATGTACATACCTACCTGTGTACATACATGGAGTCATGGACTCATGGAGTGTTACGGATCGCCAAAGCACGTGGCCTCCTTGAAAAGCTCCACTTTCGGCAAATCCGCCGTATTCGCGGTAAGGTACGTACCTACTCCGTATGTACATATGTACATTAGATACATATGTATGTACATAGTTCCTCCGTCACATCACGTGACCATCTTACATTCTGCGCAGGATTCAGGAATGTCATTCGGACTCATTCCCCTCTTGCATCCATAACTCTATTCTTTCAACAAGAGAGCTTCATTCGCCTGCTCCTTGTGCACACTGTGACGAGCCTTGACATTCTTTACACCAGTTGTCGCAACTTATTCAGCTTTGCTGATGAGTGATAGCTGGAATGCTTGAGAATCGGTCCTGCCTGATCGTGCAGACCGTTCGCCTTTCTATTTTTGGACTTTATTGGCAATCGTATGTACATACCCAGTGGATTCAATTTCATACAGACGGTCAAATCGACGAACCACACAGCTTGGTCCGGGTATCATTTCTATTCAGCCTTTCAGTGTCATCTACGTCTCTAATTCGTAAGCCGCACGCGAGTTAACGGCCCCAAAAGGTGTGACGTAACATACATCTATGTAACATGTTACATCAATATGCAACTATGTATCATAATTTGTTAACATGTGTCTGTAACAGTCATACCTACCAACATGCATATCAAAAGTAGAATGGAACATTCAAAGTAGGCGAAAGCGCCGGGTCTTGGATAAAAGGAATATCACCTTCTCTCTGCCCCTTTTCCCAGCCATCTCGCCTTTCCACACACACGCCTTAAATAAGCTTCTTGGCCGCCCACCCAATACGGGTTTTGCCCACGTCAAAGACGACCAAAGCCGCCTTGAAAGCAATATCGCCAAAGATGATGAAGCCATTCTCGGTTGTCTGGAGGCCACCAAAGCACTTGGTGCCTCTGGAGCGAGAGTAATTGATAAAGGCTCCAGGGATGGTGATCTCGGCATTACCGACACCGAAGCTAAAGTTGGGCAGTTTAGTGGCGCACTCAAATATGAAGCCAGCCTCGAGCTTGTCGTAGTGCGCGCCGGGAACAGCCTTGTAGTAGGCGCGGACAATCTCTTCAGGCAACAGCATCAGGGAGGTTCCCGAGTCGGCGATGTTGTGGATGGGCGTCTTGACAAAGGCGTTCGTGCCGATGGCGTAGCCAGTCGACGTCCAGTTCCAGAAGCACCCGCTGTTGTCGATGGGGCTATAAGTGATGGGGCCCTCGTGCGTCGCGGCGTCAATGAAGCCGAAGTTGTATTTGCCGTCTGGACGTGAATTGTTAGCATGTCTAACCTTCTACTAGAGCCTCGTCCCGTTTCTTTGTCCGTTCTCGTTTTCGTCAACCACGCAAGCAACGAAAAAGCAGAGAGCGAGTACGAGAAAGTAACACGAGCAAGCGACACGCGCAGTACGTACCTGTATGATGTTTCAAGTCAGCCGTGAATAAAGGTGCATCGAGCGAGTCCTTGACGTTGTCCATGAAAGTCTTCTGCTGCGTGGGCTGCACATTGTTGATGGAAGAAAAGGCCAGGCCCATCAGTCCTGAAGTCATCGTGTCGTTGGTAAAATCTCCTGAAACCTGCTGGGCCGTCTGAACGGCCTGTTTCTGGACCTTCAAGTTGCCGACGGCGACCACGTCTTGGTAGACATTGCCGCTCGAAGAGCTTCTGTCCCCGTACTGGATCTGCCACGTCAGCCCGCTCAGGTACTTGGCGGTCGAGCTCTTCCCTGGCTGATACAGCATCTGGCTACGGACCTCGTCCGTGGCCGTCTCGTTGCTAAACACCCACAAGTCGCTAGAGCCCGTGTCTAATAGGAGATTGAGCGTCTGCGGCGGCGTGCCGATCTGCACCGGCGTCAGGTACTTCTCATCGTCCTCACTGGGAACGGCTTTCGCTGAGCCTGTGCTTCTCTCGACGTTTCCTTGCTGCTGCCGCTTTCCAAGGGCGGCTGCGACATCCGCCGGTACTGGTTTACCGAACTTCTTGCAGGCCTTGGCCAAGCTGGCCGGCCCATAGGTCTTGGCGTTGTTATTGTGCACCACCGGGAAGAAAAACGTGCCGCTGTTGGGCGACGGGCCGGTGATGGCGGGAGCAGCGACGGCAAGGTCGCTGGCTGCCACGAGGGATACGAGCAGGGAACTAAAGCTCGGCATAATGAGCGTATTACTCTACAAGCACACAGAAATAGAAACACAAGGGAGCGACAAAAGGTGAGAAGCAATGAAAGCGAGAGAATAAGAGGCGATCAAAGGGAGTGTGCTGTTGAGCCCAACGCATATTCAAAGAGCAACACGTCACGCCCGCTACATATACGATCTGGTCAGATTCCTAATTGACAGACTCCCCTTCATGTCGACGTTTAAAGTTGTTTACCCAGTCCAGGCTAACTGACGCCAGGAAAAAGCATCCGGCATCTCTCTCAAATGATAGGCGTCATACTGGAAAACCGGAGGATGTGAGCCCCGTTATATAGGACGACGTGTCCGTCAGAAGCCCGCGCTAGAAGCCTACGAAAAAAACAGAGGCGTCCAGCATACAACTACTATCCCAATCAAGAAAAAAGTGCCGTTGGTGATGAATCACCTGAACGCTCGAGAGGATACTTACCGTTACGGTCTAGCTAAACTTAGTACAATGCGGCTCTTAGCGTAAAAATAGGTTCCTGGCCAGGGCGACGTCGGACGGACGAAATCTAGACCGTCTGAGGAGTAGCTTAAACTTATCCCCCTTCCAGAAGAAATCCTTCATTTCTTGAACCCCCCCCAAAAAAATTAGGATTTCTCCCAGACTTTTAGCAAACTTACCAATTCGATGCGGAAGAATTCCGCTCTACCCCAAACTGAGCCAATTGGCCCTTTTGTGGACCAAAGTGGTTAATAACAGGTACAGACTCAGTACACCGCATGTCCGCATCCCACTTTAGGCTTTTAGCAGAGCGAATTCGCATTGAAAGAGAGAACAGGTACCAAGCAAGAGGAGAGTGCAGCATTGTTTCGCGGCGAAGCTCTCCGCTCAGAGGTAGTATGTGATACAGGCTGGGACAGCATTGAGTCAAGTGGTGGTTAGGAGTAGCATACCTATCTATGGTCGTGCTTGGCCTTGTCATCAACTTGAAGGCAGAAAGGGCCCGTTGGAATCAGACTCGAAGCAGGTTCGGCAGGCAAAGCTCGATTAGCCGCAGCGCGGTTTTTGTTGAACTGTAGGTTGATACTCCAGAGTCCAGTCTAATTACCGACTATGCCGAGTACGAGTGCCCGTCCAATTCAGGGGGCTTCCTGGCAAAGAGACCCCCTCAAGTACATCGTCTAGCAGATGTATGTATGTACATATGTATGCAGCACTCAAGGACTGCAGGGCGCAATGCTCGCGAGTCGCGGTAGGATCCAAGCAGGCTTTGCCTCGATACCTGTGCCTTGAATGAAGGGCGTGCAAGAGAAGCTCTGCTGACGGCTACCGATCTGTCGCGCGCACGAATTCGGATCGCCTCGAGAGATTGCTGTGTACGGATTATTCGTACGTAATCGCAGCGATAGGCAATAACAAGTATGTCTATATATTGTTCGCCTGGACAGATTAGTAAGGCTAACAATGCTTCGCATGGAATCTAGATCTCGCGTACCTACCTGGCCTCGACGTCGTAGGCTTCGGAACATGGATACGGAGGTTGTAACTTGTCAGGATTTACATCGCCATCATCCATGGCACGTGGCCTCCCTACAGAACATATAACGCTAAGCCCCTCCGATGGTATTCCCGCGCGGAATTTTCACGTCAAGGTCTCATCCCCGGACCCCGGTAACTATCAGGTACGTACGGAGTATAGCTCGAACTCCTTGATGGGCCCAACGGCCGTTACGGGCTCTAGTGCACCTTTTTCGAGTCAAGAGTCCAAGCAGTTGCAGTGTAAACCGTTTCCGTGTCTGAGTCAACGATCAAGAGGTATATAAATACATAGACGATTCGGAAGGTGGACTCTGCACACGAATACAACGGATGCGAAGTGAAAGATCAAAGGCAGCAGAGTCCAGAGACGCACACACCATGAAGGCCCCAATAGCAATGACTGTATTTGTAATGTAGTCACAGATGCGCTGCTCTCAAGCCTCACTTCTCAAGCCCTAACGTCATAGACTCATAGATACAGAGCACAATACATGACGACAATGGCACAATGCTCAGGAATCGCGTGCAACAAATCTGTAACATGAGCTCGACGCTCAGCCGGCTCGTTCGTCATCGCTATGCGCTATGCGCCTTAAAGCGCAGGTCCATTTCCAATGCCATTACCAGGAGGCCAAGGGCAGCGGCCCCAAGATGACTTCGCTGTGAGAGCTGGCTTGGAATCATCGACAACGTCTCCCAAAATGGGATAGAAGCCGTTGGTAGCGGCAACTTGGCAGTCGCCCCCAAACACCGCCTCATCGATGGTATTGCCCGGAGTTGCCACGCACTAGAACGAAGGACATCAGCATGATCAGCATCTATGTTATTCTCTTCGGATATGTCTGCGTCTTTCAAAACGAAACTCTGAATAAAGGCTTTGGGTCGGGACATGATTTGAGGCACTTACGCCTTTGAGGTCGGCGTCGAAAACAGCCTTTTGTTGGACAGAGAAGCAGAGAACCCCGGTCAGCATATATTTTGCTCATCATGTTGGCCGCATGGTCTGTTCAAGTTTTCAACTTTCAAGTTGCAACTCATCATACATGTAACATACCTGACCTTTGTAAGATTTCAAGCAAACCCATTCGGTGAGCTGCGCGTTGTGACCCCCCTCTCCCTTCTCATTCAATGCTCCGCAGCCGCACCATACATGGCCCTTTGCCGCCACAAAGGGGGCAAGAAGGGCCAAAAGACTGAGGGCGTGCATAATGATGGAATTTTCTGGAAAAAAGATGTGTTGATGGTTTGACAATGTGGAAGAGCGTACTTGGCTGGACTCTGCTCTCTGGAGACTGGAGGCACAGTGCACTGGGCAAGACTCAGAGGGACAATTGGAAAGGTGGTGGAATAAATTGAAACTGATTTGACGAACGAGCGCAGCTTACATATAATACAGTACGGTGTACCGACTGTAGTCTGTACCGTATCGCCGATCGGCGCCGGGCGTATTCACTTTTCCGAATAGCTACAACTTTTCCTCCAGTTGATCGTTGACCCTTGTAAGTTATTGACTGGCATCCGAGCTATCCGTCCCTCCTCGGTTCAAAGTTCAATGCTGAAATTTAGGCAAAATTGAGAGACACGATCAGTGCTTGGAATTCTTGATCTCTGGCCTCTTTTTACATTGTTGATAGAAACCAGAAGCACGGAGAACGGAACTCCGTGATACCGTACTTCCGGTCACCGCGCCAGATCTTCATGAGTAGGTAGGTATCTCCAGATTCCTGCGGGGTGTTTGAGCATCTTTTCTACAGCCCCCACTGTCCACAGCTACCAATAGAATTCGGAAAGTGCATTGTGCCATGCTACATAACACGATCATCCTCGCAGTCCTGGAATATGCAGACCGTCAGACGTGTCACGTCGGTCGTCGGAGGGGGTCGATGTGGGAAATTGGAATTTCGAGGCTCACGAGGACCGATGAGAATTGTGGCAGCTCTATGGAACCTTTTACTCTCCCGTGATTGCTTGATTGTGTTGCCGCTCCATGTAAGACATGTTGATAGATCCCACGGCTGGTCACAGCGGGCGCAGGGACAGGCAGATTGCAGCCTGCAGGTGAAGTTCTCTGTTGACAGTAAAGGACGGGAAAAGTACAGCTGGATAGACGTCGTACAGATCGTTGTTGAGAAAAGAAGCACATACGCACTCTCTGTGCATCTGTCCCCGGAATCGTTCCGCAATAAGGTGAGAATTTAGAAACGACGACGGAATTAAGGTTATACCGTTATACAAGTACGGAGTACATAGATTGAGGGGAAAAAGACGAGCCTTGCACGAGGTATGTACCTATTAATAAAGCCTACAGAATCAATTTCGTTCAGTTTACCGAGTACAACGGTACGTATGTAAATTGGATCAACATTTGAACTCTGCCTCTCTTGTAGATGTTGTTATGTTACTGCTCAGTGTTGCAGCCGCAGTTCGCTCCACCACCGACAGTCGCAGCCGTCCTGGGGTTTTCCAGAGGTATGAGACCGATCGTTGAAGAGACTGAGACGGAGCGTGGAAGGCAATCGGCTGGCAATTTGTGATACGAAGTGAAAAGATCAAAGGTACCAATAAACATAGTCTAGAGACGCCCGTCGACGACCCAACGGACGACGGTCGCAGACAAGTCACAACACATTTATGAAGGTCCCGAATAGTAATGTCATTATGTCATATTGTAACGTAGTCACAGATGCGCTACTCTCGAGTCTCGATTCTCAAGCCAAGAGGGCCAGAAGCCATAGATACAGGTAACAAACCCCCGTGCGTCGTGCCAACATGAGTCCGACGCTCGACAGGCTCGTTCGTCCTCGTTGGGCAGTGACTCCGAGTGAGTCGCTGTACAGTGTAGTCTGTGCGTCTTATACCGCAGGTCCATTTCCAATGCCATTACCAGGAGGCCAAGGGCAGCGGCCCCAAGGTGACTTGGCTGTGAGAGCTGGCTTGGAATCATCGACAACGTCTCCCAAAATGGGATAGAAGCCGTTAGTAGCGGCATCTTGGCAGTCGCTCCCAAAAATCCCGTTATCGATGGTATTGCCCGGAGTCGCCACGCACTAGAAAGAAGGGCATCAGCATCTATGGTGTTGTCTTCGGATATGTCTGCGTCTTGCGAAACGAAACTCTGAATGAAGGACCTGGCTCGGGACATGATTTGAAGCACTTACACGTTTGAGGTCGGCGTCGAAAACAGCCTTTTGTTGGACAGAAAATCAGAGAACCCCGGTCAGCATATATCTTGCTCATTATGTTGGCTGCATGGGTTTGTTCAAGTTTCCAACTTTCAAGTTGCAACTCATCATACATACCTGACCTTTGTACGATTTCAAGCAAACCCATTCAGTGAGCTGCGCGTTGGGAGCCTTCTCCCCCTTCTCGTTCAATGCTCCGCAGCCGCACCATTGATGGCCCTTTGCCGCCACAAAGGGGGCAAGAAGAGCCAAAAGACTGAGGGCGTGCATAATGATGGAATGTTCTGAAAAAGGATGTGTTGATGGTTTGACAAGGTGACTCGCAAAGACAATCAAGAAGGTGATGGAATGAATTGGAACTATTTCGCACGACGAACGAGGGCAACTTATAATCTTCCAGACTCGTCACTCCAGTACCGTACGTATACTTTTCCGAACCATGGTTGACCGTTGACCCTTGTAAGTTGTTGACTGACATCCGCGCCCTCCGTTCCTCCTCGGACTTCAAAGTTCAATGATCATGTAGTTTAGGCAAAATCGAGAGATACGGTGATACCTACCTATGTATGTAGAATGAGTGCTTGAGGTTTTTTTTATGTAATGTAGAAACCGGTAGTACGGAGTTACTTCCGGTCTCGGGCCACTGCAACAGATCCCATGTCCATTGTCACATGAGTTACGAGTATCTTTTACTTGAGCGCCTTTTAGGTTTTATTACAGCGACCAGCCCCTGCAGCTACCAGTGAAATCTGGGAAGTTGGAACTGCGTGCGTCAAGTTCCATCACACGATGTTCGTTGTTTCTTGCAGACCGCAGTCCTGACTCCTGACTCCTGGAGCATGTGAGCGGCGGATGCCGGAGCCCTCAGCCTGGAAAGGGCCGTTCAACCGTCAACGTTGTGGGAAACTCGAGTGTCGCACGGTATATAGATAATAGAGGTACTCAAAAGCACGCCGACAGTCGACTCTTTTGTGCAACATCGAGGCTCGCGAGTGGCGAGGAGTCAGGACTTTCCAAGTTCCGAATCAAGACTTGGGAGAATCGTGGTAGCTCTATGCATTGGAACCTTGTACACTCCCGTTGATAACTTGACTACAATTATTCTTTCCGTCGAAAAAGGGCACTGTTTTCGTATTAGGTACCGCACTCACTAGATGCACCCACGAGTAGGTAATCGTTGTTTTCTTTCAAGTTTTTACTCACAGGGCGATGTCGCGTTGACCAAAATCTCAAGGGGACGTTGTTGCATCCATCCCTGCTATACTCCGTGGCATCCCTTCTATAGTCCGCACTTTGAAATTTGCTCTGATGAGTGATGACGGGAATGACTAAGCTGCGCCCGACCAGTTCATGCTGTAAAAGAGTCTCATGTTTCCCAATGAGTCAATCCTGGAAATGGTTTTTTGTGCTCTTAATATTTTACATCAATTTCGCATCAACTTTGTTCGCGAAACCTTTGAGCGTGAGTGCCCAACTTTCCATCCAGCTTTCCAGAACACTTTCTCCATGCGCCACTTCTGTTGGCCGTGATTTTGTCTGATAATAACAGTTCACTCCCGAGTCCCATGGGTAAATTGTAATACAAGGCATGAGACATCAGGTCATTTGATGGTTCATAGCGTTGAAACTGTCTAAGCCGCCAAACGCTCGAATAACGCCGCAGAGCTCGTGCGCTCTCTGAATTTTTCTGATGGCCATATCCAGTCGTTGAAGCAGCGCTCTGAGCCATTTATTAAGCACTTTAAGCTCTACTTGAGTGCCTGGCTGAACTTTGAAGGTCTGCTTGAGCTCAATTGTAAGATGTGCGTGAGCACTGAGGATCTGCCGCGTGGAGAATGAGCACAGCACAGCCCTAATCTACAGGACTGTCAAGCATCCGATTTTGCGAATCTGTGTACAGTGTTTCCACCCTATGAAGATAGCCATGGGTTACTGGTAAGTACCGTGGGGTGTGTCTTTCCGCCAAATACTGATTGTCGTCATTAGTCGTCTACCCGTTGGATCTCCATCTTCTAGCATGTGAATTGGCCAGAATATGTACAGAGTATAGTATATATGTAAGTGAGCTTATCTCTTCTGGTGATACAAAATGGGCCCAAAGTGGCGTCCTGTGTACAGTGTTTCTGTTTTGAAAAGAGATTCTAATCATGTTGAGATTCTTCAGCTTTCAAGTCATAATTCCGCTACTGTTCCGTACGGTTCCATGCGCAATGCCAAACCGGTTTCTATCCAGTATCCAACCCACAACTATTCTTCAATAAGACACCTTTTCCCCTTGGGCGACATCAAGAAATACACCGACGAGTCCATGTCCCGATCCGACATGCCCTCTTTCGCAGACACACGCGCGTTGGGAAATTCTAGCAGAAATCGCGCAGTGGCCAGCCGCAGTTCAATATACGCCAAATGTATCCCAATACATACTGCGTTTCCTCGCGTTAGTACCATGTAACCTCTATCATGTTCGGTATTCGCTCTCATCGGCACGGAACGATTAGGTATCAAAGCAACTTGATAATCGCGGCACTGAAGGATTGGGAAAACGGGGAAATGAACGCTGAAGACTTCCACTTTGGAACATACCTCTCGAGCCACGGCCAAACGGCATAAAAGCCTCCTTCATGGCCTTTGTAGGATTCACCCACCGCTGAGGGTCGAAGACGTCTGGGTTCTCGAAAATAGCCGGATCGCGATGCATCGTGTACGACTGCGCAGCCACCGTGGTGCCTTCACTGAGATAGTACCCTCCGATATGCGCACCGCCCTGGGGGACCAATCGCGGAAGCAATGCCGGGACTGACGAATACACACGGAGTGTCTCCTCGACGGTCCGGTTGAACAGGGGCAGGTCCCGCAAGTCCGCTTCTGTAAAGTCCCCGGGTAACGTTCGCAGCTCCTTCAAGAGCGCATCGCGAAGCTCGGGTCTCTTGCAGATGGACCAGATAAGATACGTCAAGGTGTTGGCCGTTGTGTCACTCCCCGCAACGATGAAGGTTTGAGCATTCGTCAAGATGTCGTTAAAGGTGATCTTGTCGTCTTTCTCGGCCTGGAACATCTTGGCAACAAAGGTCTGTTTCGCATTTGCCGGGTCGGCTTCGACTTTTTTCTGATACCTCCCGAGGGACTGTCGAGAGTATTCCACGAGACGTCTGGTGATGGATATTTTGCCCTTGAACAGAGGCAAGATGTTGCTGTATCTGTCGGCGAGCCAGAAAAAGAATGGAAACGTGACGCGGTAGGCCGATACGGATGATATGTCCTCGATGTCTTCGATGTACTGGTTTTTCTGGTGATTACAGAATCAGCATCAGTGCGCAGGGGCCCTCGGAAACACACTTTGTGCAAGATTCCCCGTAGATTCTTTCTTACCTTTCCTTTCTCTAGCATTTGGAACGATTCCCCAAATGAAAGCTCTCCGATCAGATCTGTTGTCATAAACAAGGACCACTTGAAAACGTCAATGACTCCACGGGCCTTGGACTCCTCCTTCATTCGTTGGATAGCGAGATCGACATGAGATGTCACCTGCGGCATCATGGTCTTCAAAGAGGACTCCGACATCTGGGAAGCCATGAGCCTTCTCAATTTCCGGTGAAGATCAATATCACCGGTACTGAAGATGGTCTGGACAGGTCGACTAGTAATCAGCTCATAGAACTTGGTCTTGAGGAATGTTTCTTTGATAGTGTAGATTGACTTGACGGCGTCGAGGTCCGCCACGATAACCTTGTCGGGGGCGACTCGGACGATGGGGCCTGTAGGAGCGACTTCGATTAGCCATGCATCCTGATCTTTGAAGACTTTTGCTCTGCACGTCTTCCATGTGTTGGCATGAGAGTTATCCGGGCCAGAGAAAAAAACTTGCCATATTTCTTATGTAGGTCATGGGCATAGAACATTTGTCGGCCGTAAAACCAGTGATACCGGAACACAACGTCTGTCCATCTTGAGTACCATGGGCCAGGCACCTTGGACGTAGGCCTCGAGAAAGCCGAAAATATGAACTTGTAGTCACACCGGTGTCAGACAGACGATGGAGAACAAATTTCAACTCATTGGGTCATTTTCAACAAGGACAAGCTTTCCCCCGTTGCGTGGTGATGAGAACAGGAGCAACTAACATAGAACAAGCCGACTAGCACAGCGACGCCAGCAAGCTGCGGGTAACTCTGCACCACGTGAACCGCCATATTTCTCCGGGATAGCCAGCCCAAACTGATGTCTGCTTCCCACAAGAGGATTGTCCGAATAAGCTTCGCAGGGAATCAGCAATTCCGTGTATCGTGTTTGGATTAAAGAGAATTGGGGGGAATCACCCGGCACGACTCAATCAATATATATGGTATGGCCATGTGAGCGGCGAGACCATTTGAGGTTACATTGAACCAAACACTACTGCCCTTCCTTCATGCAATATCGACTCGAATCTTATAGTATGGATCGGCCTTTTCCTACTCCGTAGACAGAGGGCGGCCAGGAGACCAAGGCGTTGTCCGGCTGATTCAAGTCCTCTGAAGCTACTGCGGGAATCGGCTGCAAATGCGGGCTTTTACCCCACGTCATGTGCATCCATCAAGTTCCCATGACATATACTCACTCCCATGCGTGAAACCATCGTATCTACTTACGGAGTAGATATCACGCGATACGTGGAATGACATGGCCGTCGGACTTTCGCGCTGCTTTCCGGATCTCTGATCTCTGATTCTTGTGCAAGATAACCGCGGAGTTTGGGAGCTCGTCAGCGCAGTTGCCGCAACTTATGTGCTGGTCGCACTGCAGGCCACGGAACGTTGTTTGCGCCGAACAAGAATCTGCAACACGCGCCAATGAAGCTGTACTCTGTACGTATACTGTATATACGTTCGGAGTACTCGCGAACGGTGAAGCATGGACTCTGGAGTCTGGAGAGTCGAGACGAATTGATGAGTGGGCGCTTTTCCAAGGGGTGGACCGTGGGCGGAATGCCGCCGCATCGGACAGCGGTGTCATATGTGCCTACTTATACGAATATCTAAGTCAAGAACACGGAGTTTGTTTCTGCTTCTTTCTTCGTAGATATATATATCATGAAGCACAAGTAAGCTCTGGGACAAACTTGTTGCCGACCTTAAACGCCCTTGACGAGTATGGGCGGGGTGAGGCATTTACAAAACCCGAGACAATCGGACTGCCGGGTATATACCCTACTATATTAGGTAGGTACTCTAGGTAGCCTCTAGGTAAACGCGGCACGTCACCGTACGTGTACATATGTATATGTATGTATGTATATATGTATGTATACGGAGTACATGCATAGGTACATACGTACATGGATGGACAGCTTAAAAGCAAAAACTCCGGAGACAGGAGGCTTGACGGACCCGGGTGACGGGAAAGCCGCCCGCCCTTTTAACACGAATCACGAGCAATATACAGGGATCGAGCTCTTCCACCCCGCACACGTCCTGTTTACTCAAGACTTATCCCCGATCGTGCAGCAGCAGACCTTTCGCTTTCATGGATTTGGTTGTTTCGGACGCGGGCTCATTTAGCCGGAGTATTTCAAATCATGGACATATGTATGTAGAAGACGCACGTCAATCGGACAAATGGAATGGGATTTGTTCAAAGTTCTATCGCAATTCCCATTCAGCCGAAGATTGGGTTTCTGATCTGCAAGTAACTTGGCAGCCTGCGAGCAGGGTGGCGTAGTTCGTTAATTAGATAATGTACATATGCAACGTATAATATGTATATTGCACTTGTTGGGTAGAAAACAACTGAAAAATGTAAAACTGAAAGAGAGGGGGGGGTTTCATGGATACAAGGGATGAAGGGTTAATAAAGGAGAAATGAAACGAGGCGGACTAAACAGCGAGCCCGCGGCTATGCATGTACAGCCTTACTCTCCATCTTCGTCTTCACAACATGTCTGTCCCTTTCGTCGTTTTGCCCTTATTTCCCCCTCGGTTCCAACCATGTCCTCCGTCCGTTCTACTCGACTCTCTCAGAGATCCTTGGTCGCCCACCCAATGCGGCTGTTGCCGCTATCAAAGACAACCAACGCCGCCTTCAGGGCTATATCGCCAAAGATGTTGAAACCAATCATGGTGCTGCTTTGGAGACCACCATAGCACTCATTGCCCGTGGCAGGGGCGTACTTGATGAATTTGGCAGGGATCGTGATCTTGGCGTTGCCAACTCCAAAGGTAAAGTCGGGCAGTGTGACGTCGCAGTCGAAGATGAAGCCGCCCTGGAACATGTCGTAGCGGGCACCGTCAACGGCGCTGTAGTAGGCACCAACGATCTCGTCGGGAAGCAACATCAGGGAGGAGCCCGTGTCGGCGATGTTGACAATGGGTGTCTCGGTGAAGTCGTTCGCGCCGACGGCGTAGCCGGTCGATGTCCAGTTCCAGAAGCCCGTGGTGGTGTCGATGGGGCTGTAGGTGATGGGGCCATTGTGCGCCTTCTCGTCAATGTAGCCAAAGTTGTACTTGCCATCTGTGAGTCCATTGTTAGTATGTCGTCTGTCTACTGGCCTCATTTGGTCGAGTGTCTCCATCCCAGTCTACCACAAGCAACTATGTAGCGAGCACAAGCAAGAAAACGCTGCGCAGTACGTACCGGCATGATACTTCAAGTCAGCCGTGAACAGAGGTGCGTCCAGTGACTCCTTGGCATTATCGAAGAAGGTCTTCTGTCGAACGGGCTTCACCTTGTTGATCTTGTTAAAGGCTAGGCCCAGCAGTCCGGAGCTCAGCGTGTCGTTGGTGAACTGTGGCGACACCTTCTTGGCGGTTTCGACAGCCTGTTTCTGGACTGTCAAGCCCCCGACGGTGACGACATCTTGGAAAACATTACCGCTGGAGTTGCTGCGGTCTCCGTACACGAGACTCCACGCCAACCCGTTCTGATACTCGGCGGTCGAGCTCTTCCCCGGCTCATACAGCGCCTGACCATTGACCTGATTGGCGGCCGTCTCGTTGCTAAACACCCACAAGTCGCTGGAGCCCGTGTCGAATTGGAGGTTGAGCGTCTGCGGCGGCGTGCCGATCTGGACCGGCGTCAGGTACTCGATGTCGTTCTCCTCGGGGACAGTGATGACGGATCCCGTGCTTCTCTGGTGGTTCTTGTGGTTCTTGTTGTACTTGTGGATCATGTGCTTCTCTCGTCGCTTAAGGGCGGCCGCGACATCTTCCGGGACCGTCTTATCGAACTTCATGTAGGTCCTGGCCAAACTGACCGGCCCGTTGAGCCTGACATGCTTGTTGTGTACCGCCGGGACGGAGAAGGTGCCGCTCTTGGGATGCGAGTCGGCGGCGGTGGGAGCGGCGGCGGCAAGGCTGCTGGCTGCCACGAGGGACACCAGTAAGGAACCAAAACTCGGCATGGTGAGTGGGTTTCTCTGCCCCAAAAATAGAGAAAAAGAAAAGAAAAGAGAATTGACAAACGAGAGACAAGAGAATTAGCGAAAGAGGGAGGGGAAAGGCAATGAAGGAGGGTATGCCGTTTGGTGACAGTCAAAACACGTTTGGACGGTTTGACTCGCTGCAGAGTCCAGAGCCAAGGGGCCAACATGCCAATGCATACTATATATCTTGCCAAATCCCAACTTGACAAGCTCCTCTCAAGCGTCCGACCACGTCACACGTGGTTCTCCCTGGGGAATAGCGTCCCGGTTCCCTCTTCTCGATCGACAACGCCATCTCAGGGACCCCGGGACAAAGATGGGACGACGTTGGGTTGCCGTTAAGACGCCGTTGTCACAAGAAGTCCGCTAGACGTCTTTGCCTCATCCAACAAATGACAAACTCGCCACTCCAAAGTGACACCCGCAATTTCTACTCCTTATGGAGTCATGGTTTCCAGGGAAAAAAAGGGTCCCCCGGACTAAACAAGGGCTACCAATCTCGCAGAGTCTCAATCCTTCCGCTGCAGAAGAAGGACACGCAGTGACGCAGGAGATGAGCAGCCCTGAAAAGGTCCTTTGACCGAGCGGGCACGCGATATCCCCATCACCTGAACAGGGGGTGTATTACCAACGGTCTTGGAAGAGAGGACTTGCTAGACACTTACTGTACCTAACTCTGGGATATGCGTCATTTGGCCCCACGGAGATGCATATCAGCTGCTGCGATGCAGGCTCGGCGTTCAGAAAGCGTTGGACTAGAGGAGGGAAGTTTCGTCATGGCAGCATCGTTACGCGGCGAACTGTCGGCTCAAAAGTAACGACTTGGCCGCGTTGAGTTGATGGGGATTGGGGTCATGTCATCAACTTAAAAGTATGGATGTACTCCGTAGGTTGGGACTTGGGAGCAGGTTTTGGTCACAACTTTGCAACTTGGAAGCACCCTTTGGCAGGCAAAAAGCATACTGCTTCTTGGCGCCAAGCGCAACGGAGCATCTCTCTAATCTCTACGGTGTACAGGGTGATTGAGACAGGGCGAATTAGCCGCAGTTCTCTCAGTCAATCTGCCACTTGTCATTGGGTCGACCAGACTTCCGATTAGCTTTCGCCAGATCCTCTCGACTGTCAAGTCTCCCGAGTCCCAAGTCTATCATTTCGGTAGATACAGTACCTACGCCGCCACTTCAGGGGCACTGTGGGGTCCAATCAGAACTTCGCCTCTTTGCCTTTTGAAGCGCGCATGGACAAGCGCTGGCAGTCGCGGCTTGCGGCTGCAGGAACAGAGATTCTAATCTTACCCCTGGATGGGGTTGCACCAGTGTTAGTTCTGAGTTGAACCGTAGGCGTTTTACGTTATTCCCGATCCATCGCTTCTGCAGCATCAGTGATCACGATTCACGAGGTTCTTTTGCCCCTTGCGGGCCGCGGTCGTGGCGTCATATGCCCACCTCTCACAAAGAATGTTGTGAGTTGAAGTCGTGGCGACGGAAAGGGAAGCGAGAGCATTCTCGTGTTGTTCTTATCCCGATTCCCAAGAGATGCCCTCATCCTTGTCCGAGTATGTGCCCTTGACTTTTTGCAAAGTACACAAGTTGTACCCAACGTGAATGGTTTCCTCCGAACCATGGCTGTAACATGTTATGTACTGCAGTCTGTCGGACGAAACTGACGGCAGTCCCCGATAACCAATAGTGGGTCCTCGGGCGGCAGCACACTTCGCCATAATGGCATCCTCGATATCCTCCGTCTCCCTCCTTTCGCCAAGAGCCCTGCCACGCGACCAGCACCCCAGAGATGCCTCCAGATCCGTTAGCGGACGACGATGAGCAGTATGCCTCCTCGCAAGACTCCGACTTTGCCCCTGACGCGGCACCAGAAGTCGCGTCCGATGCGTCCGACTCAGACGACGCTCCCGCCGACGGTCCGTTGAAACGAAAGCACGCAGAGGCAGTCGCAGGCCCTAGCGACCGTGAGGACCATGGCTACGACAACTCAGGAGACGAGGCAATCATTGGAAAGGGACGGAAGAGGCGCAGGCGAGCACAGGAAAGGGGGCAGCTTGTCGACGAGGACGAAGAGGGAGGTTCAGGCGGATTGGTCAAGACGCGCGCCCAGCGAGCAGCAGAGTGAGTCGCTCTATTCACACACGCACACACACACACACACACACACACTTGCTCCTGTGTGCCCGATGGGGTTTATCGGATTCCTAACAAAGTACCTGAACAGAAAGGAGGAGCGCAAATACACCGTGAACAATGAGCCCGTCACGATTGACGTGGACGCCCTTTGGGCACAGATGATATCCGGCAAGCCAGCCAAACCCAGCAAGCCCAGTAAAGCCGCGCCAACGACGGACGAAATCGACAGAGCAGTCGCGCAAGTAGCATCGGACACACGCGCCGCTCCCCCCACTGAAGCTCCCCCATCCGACACGATCCGCATCAAACGAACATACAATTTCGCCGGCAAAGTGCACACGGAAGAAAAAGTTGTAGCTCGTGACTCGGCAGAAGCCAAGCTGTACCTCGCGACACATCAGGGCAAGGAAGCACCGCCCACCGACTCCGACGCATCCACCACGAAGCGCATCACCAAGAAGGCCTTCCGGTCTGCGTTTGAGCCGAGCCTTGATCTCGGACCGGGCCGGACGGATCTGAATCTCGGTCTGGCGGCGAGGATGCAGGCCGGCCGAGAGGCGCAGGCGAAGAAGCTGACGACCGTGGAGAAGAGCAGGATGGACTGGGCTGGCTATGTGGATAAGGAGGGTCTACAGGACGAGTTGGTGCTGGCGAGCAAGTCGAAGGACTCGTATGCTGCGCGGCAGGATTTCCTGGCGAGGAGTGAGGCGATTCGGGAGGATGATGCGAGGAAGGCGCGCCAGTCTACGAGGGTATGATCGGTGCGCAGGGTGTGCTACCTCGTGGATGCACAGTTTTTCATGTCATAGGCATTGCGTTGGCGTTGGGGTTCTTTTAGGCTCTTTTGAAAATTATTCCATATCTTGTACAAGTGTGATTGATGCCAGGAAAGGCAAAATGCATGGGAGGTCGCGCGGCGTTGTGGAAGCCGGCGTTGACAGAAGACGGATCGAGAACGCAGGGTTCGGTGTTGTTGTACAAACGAGACCAGACCATTATTCTCAAACACGATAAATATGTTTGACTTGATTTGCAACGGCCCAGCGAAGCGCAGCAATACATAAATGTATAATTATACGGAGTAGATCGTGTATCCTCACGCGCGCGCCGCAAGTCATCAACGCGCAGAACAGCTCCATAAGGCTACAGCTACAGCCCCCACATTGGCGCAACCCAAAAAAAAGTTGGCCCAGAAAATTCAAACCACCATCCAATGTTCCGCCCATTGATCACGCAAACTCTCCCAACTTCATACCATTTCACAATACACAATGGCCCTCCCACGCAAGCGCAAAGCTCCCTCCGAAGAAATCGATGCCCACGAGCTCCTCCGACGGCACTTTGAAACGCGCTTCGAGCCCCTCGCTGGCGCGGCATCGCAACCCACCGACCAGGACGAGCCGCAAACAGGGGAAGACGATTCGGAATGGGATGGTCTGTCCGAGGAGGGGGCCAATGACCGGGAGAGAGAGAATGAGGAGGGCTTCTCAGAAGATGATAGCCAAGACGAAGATGGTACGCTTAAGAAGAGATGGAGGGAGCAGTCGCTTGATTGAAGGGGTGTTTAAGTCAAGAAAAAGAAAGACGAACCTGGCGTCGCTATGCGAAACGGCTTGAGAAGACTGACTACACGGGGCGGAATAGTCGACCATGCCAGTGGACCATACTAACACGAAAGCGCAGATTGGGAGTCTTCAAAGGTTGAAGTAGTCGACTACTCAAAACCCCAAGCCCCCAAAGAACCCGCCATGACGAAACGAGAATTAAAAGCATTCATGGTACGTCTTCCTCCCCATCGCAAGCATTTCCCTTTTTGTCTGCCTCTTTCCTTCCTTTACATCTTCCCCTTTTCTTTTCTTTCCTCTCTTGTCCTTTATCTTTTTCTCTCCCCTTGTTCTCCATCCTGTTTTGTTTCCATTCTCTGCTTGATGAGCAAAAAACCAAACCACCACCTACGTAAGATATAAAACACCAAAAACTAATCTCATCCCACCTCACAGTCCTCCCGCCCCCCCGACCCAACCACCAAAACAACAACAACAACCACCGAATCCTCCTCCACCCCCTCCAAATCCGCCGTCCCCCTCCCCGAAGACGCCCCCTCCCTCCTAAAACAAGACCTCGAACTCCGCCGCCTCCTCTCAGAATCACACCTCCTAAACCCCCACGCTCGCGGTGCAAAATCCCTCTCCTCCGTCTCCGTCTCCTCCTCCTCCTCCTCGACCACAACCTCAACTCCTGCCTTCGCAGAAGGCCGCGCCCGTCGCAAAACCACCGATCTGCGCGTCCAGGCCCTCGGTGCGAAAACATCTATCCATGTACAGGAGAAGATGCCGATGCAGATGCGGAAGGGTATGCTGGCGGCGCAGCAGGCCCGGGAGGTGAAGCGGCGGAGGGAGGCGCGGGAGAATGGGGTGATTCTGGAGAGGGATGTGCAGATGCGGGGGGGGGATAGGAAGAGGAGGAGAGGGGGAGGGGTTGACCGGCCGGGCGTGGGGAGGATGAGGGGCGCGGAGTTGAGGATCAGTGAGAGGGACGTGAGGGGGATAGAAGGGGGGAGGGATGTTTTTGGGAGGAGGGGGAGGCGATGAGTCAAGGGAGGAGAGGGGGGAGTAGGTAGGTAGGTAGGTAGGTAGGGGACCAGGAGGTGTTGATGGGGGTGCTGCTATGGGGGAGGAAGATGCTGGTGTTTGTGTTGTTGTTGTTGTTGTTGTCGTCGTCGGAATGGGAAATGTCATCTAAGTTTGGGCTTATCACTGGTCACTCGGGTAGTCTTGGCTGGCCGAGTTATTACTGACTGACTGACTGGATGGCTGACTACATAAATGAGAACGGTCTGTGTGAGTGATTGATTGATCAATTGAGCCTCCGCGATTTTCGAGTCACCTCTCATTTACTCACCAACTACATACATATATACTACCTCGAATAGACTAACTTGTCTGCTTTGGCCATCTACCTATTCGGCCAGACTGCCCTCCACACAACACATGCACCAGTGGCAGCACCACAATGCCTACGCTAGTCGCCGTGTCAAGCCCACGTCTTCACCTCACACATTTTCACGCCCAACAAAGAACGTCCTTTGGTCATAATATATATGTATATATATATATTGTCATGCGCAATGACTACCTAGATCTCTCCCGCCCTCCCCTATCCCCCACCTCAACCCAAACAGGCAGGGCAGCTCAGGGAACTCGCCCATCCAACTGCCCCCCCCAAACGGAGAAACAGGCCAAAAAAAAATGTACAAACGGGGATCCCACACAGCGTCTTTCTAGTAGCATTATCTTTCCTTCCTTTCCTCTCCTCTTCTTTCCCCCATTTTCAGTCCAAGTCCTCAGTAACAGTGCGCAGTACAACAATATGTTCTCTGAGGGGAACCAGAAAAAAAAAAAAGAGGCCAGTGCAAAAACCAAGAGCCATGACAGAAATAGGAAAACAACCAAAACCAAACCGGTGGGTGGTCTTGTGCCACTCCCGACGAGACATGATGACAAAGGAAAACTAGTGACAAAGGGGATGGATGGATGGAATAAGACGCAGGAAGTCTATGAGACTGGTGTACAGTACACAGCAGACGTACAAAAGCAAAAAGCAAATATATGGTTCATCTCTAAATGCCCTAAATATATCGTCAAAAGGAGGATTACTAAAACAGAAATTTGTGTCTGGGACGGTCAAAATATTTTTTTTTGACGAGGTCTTGCTTCTTTGTATGATGACAAGACCATCTTCACATCATGCCGCTGGCGTTAATCGTAGCGGGGTGGCTCATAGCCATGGGCATGCCGAGATTTTGCAAGCTGTTGAATGACTGCGTCTGGCCCATGTGGTGTGAGTGGGCGCCGTGATTTGACGTGGCCATTGTGTCGTGGGAATTGCCGTTGAGAGAGCTGGTGGCGTAGGCAGTGTCGGATGATGGAGAGGCTTCCTCGAGACAAACCAGTTGGTCCTCGCCAGAGTATTCCTCATCTTCCTCGGCGGACATGTTGGAGAATCCCTCGCCGCCGTCTTCGCGACTATGCGTGCGCTTGTGCCTGCAGACGAGTCAGAGAGTGAGACATGGACAAAATTGTAAATCGAGTGAAACATACTGTGCGAGATTGTCGGATCTGGAAAATGCTTTGCTGCAGTGAGGGCAGATATAAGGCTTTTCCTGCGTATGTGTTCGCACATGTCTTTTGAACCCGTTAGCTTCTCTTGCGCACCAAAAAGACCATACGACCTGGCAGTGCGCTAACTTACCGTTTCAAGTGCTCGAGACGTTTGAAGAGCCGGCCACAGGTGGGAATCGGGCAGGAATGCGATTTGTGCGGATACGGCGCCATTTCCATTATGGTGGCGGAGCGAGCGCGTCGCACCATGCCGTTTGGGCCAGACAAGGCGGAACGGCCGTCTTGAGACAAGTCCTCGCCAAAGTTGGGCTGCAGCGCCAATGAGTTGAGAGCCGGACTCCCATCAATGTTTGACAACGGAGTCCCATGCCGGGACAAGTCCACAATGTCCTTGTGCTGGGGATGTTGGCTGCCCAGAGAGAGACCTGACGCGCTGTAGGAAAGACCGGGAGGTGAGTTGTTGGCTGATTCCTCGCCTTCAGCCGCAGGGCCGACCGAGGTGGATACCGACCGCCTCAAGTCCGAAGGTCGATGTGTGGCGGTACTGGACATGGGTGTGCCGGAAATCGCAGTCATGGATGGCGGGATGGAGGATCGGCGTCGTCGCTGCTTGTAGGTCGGTGACCCTTCAATCACCGAGTATACGTTGTTGGTGCCGTACGATCGAGTGAACTGGGGTCCGGCCAGATTGGATGGCGGCAGCTGCATCATTCCGTTCAAGCCGTGCATTCCCGACGATAGATGATCAGGTATGGCCGAGTACAGGCCCGTCTCCTCGTTGGCGATATAGGCCGGCTCTCCATTCATGGCGAGGGCTTGTTGCGGGGGTGTGATTGGCTCAAACGAGATGCCTCGGTGGTTGTAGTCCTCGTACTGAGAGGAGACAAAGGATGGCGCGGGGGAGTATTCCAAGCCATAGGTGGGCATGGACGCGTGCCTCTGATGGCCATGGTTGATCGGGACCCCGTTGTGATTGTACTGGACACGGCCATAGTCGGCTTCTCTCTTGACGTGAGCAATCTGCTGCGGCACAGCAGCAGCCATGGGCATGTGGTCATACGAGACCATCGAGTCTATGGCCTCATTCATAGGAGCAGCCATGTGCGGAGGCATCATGCTGGGCGGAGGCATCGAGTCCAAGGCTCGCATCACAGGTGAAGTCGACTGGCTCTGAGAAAAAGCGGTAGCGGGCTGCTGGCCGTTGAAGGACGACGAGTTGGCCTGCTGCATCTTGGTGAGTTGCTCGTACAGTGACTGTGATGAGTCGTACTGGAACGACAGGGCCGGTTCGCTAACGGCAGCCGTGGTGGCTTCCTGACCCATCTTCTCTCGTTTCAGATCGCGCTCCAGCGCGTCGAGGAAGAGGCGGTCATGGGGAACGCTGTACCAGTAAAACACCTTTTGTTTCTTCTGCGTTCGGATGCAATTATTCTTGTACAGGAAATCCAGAAAGGCGCTCTTTGGTTCTTCTAGAGAGGCATCGGTGCCGGACTTTAGGTTTCGCAAATCGGAAAAGATGCCTTCCTCGAACTTCTTGGAGTTCTTCACGGGGCGACCAAACGCCTGGAATCGGAAGGAAAGGCAGCGTACAATATCTGTGCCGGAAATGTGGAAGAGGTTATTCCACAATACACATGACACGTACTCGCCGGTGGGTAATAGAAATCGGCGAATGTACTGGTCTGGCTGCCAATCGACGGGGGCGGAGATGAGGAAGTATTTTACTGCAGAGATACAATAAGCAAATCGTTCGAAATCGCAAAGGGACGTCAAAAGCGTCATGACAAATGCTTCAGGGATCAGGAGTCGCAAGAACATACGGTTATCCACCTGCTGTAGTGCAACTTGGGCATCTTGTGGCAAGGCTTGTTGGGCTTCTGTGCTCAGCATGAAGGTCTCCGGTTTTTGAGGTGCCATTGCGGCGTGTTGTGAATACATGATGGCCGCCGTCGTCGTGAGAGCGGTATGGAGGTGTCGTCTCAGGCGTGAAGCGGCTCAGCACGCTTGTCGCCAAATTGTATCGAACGAAAACGAGTGCGTCGCGCGAGCTTGGTCTTGTGGCGGACAATTCGACAATTCGACACGGTCAAATGAACAATTCGTACACACAAAGAGGCGCTGCCTCTATCGAGAAATAGAATCGGCTATGCGACAACAATAGAGGGAAAGGTAAGGAAAAGTTCGAGACCAGCCCGGATTATCGTAACTGAATATCGGCTCAGCGTTGGCCCAGCCCCTTTTGCACCCAACTAAATCGGGCGGAGTACGACGGAGAAAAACGTTCGTCGTAGCGGCGGCGGAGGAAAAAAAGGAAAACGGTTTTTGTCGAGGGCGGGATCGACACCACGGACGTCGATGCAATGGGCGACTTGATCAAGATTAAGGCCGAGCAAAGATGCACTGGAATAGCGTAATAAGAAGGTGGGTATATAGAATAAAAAAATAGCCCAGTGATGCACAACGCGCAATGTCGCCAAGGGCCCGTGGAATGAGTAAAAACGAGTCAAACAGCCAGCTGGATTCTTTTCGAAGCGGATGTGACGAGGAGACGACACGGTAAGAAAGGGACACGACTGCAGCCAAGTGACCGTGTCTTGCAAGGCCAGAAGACAGGCGGTGAGTCTGGAAGAGCGCGAAGAGGAAGCGAAGGCGGTTTCGGGAATGGAAACGTGTTGAAAGAAAAATAGACGACGACAAGGTCGAAGCAAGTGAGAATGAAAAAAGAGGGGTGTGGGGGACGGGGCAAACAAATAAACGAAGAAACAAGAAACAACGAGAGGAGCAAGAATACAAGAGGTGAGAGCGTCAGGGAGCAAAGTCGAAGTCGGTTGGGGGGGTTGGGTTAATGGCTCTCGCCCACGACAAGTTACATACAACCCGTGGCGGTTTTTTCTTCCCTTGCGGTCACAGCCGGCGCGTGGGAGAGCCCTGGAGTCCCGACTTTGACTGACTTGGACTGGTTGAGCAGATGCCAGAGCGTACGTAAGTAAGTACGTAAGTAACTCCGTACCTATCCGTACCCCGTACGTGTGTGCGGAGGCCCCTAGCGCGCAGAGCCAGCCAGGTGCCGGTCCAGCTGCGAGGCCCCATCTGCCAGCTGCCAGGGCCACACGCCCGCACCCGCACGCCCGTCGCCCGCGAAAAGGGTGTTTATCAAAAACGGTGTCGGCCCAAAACCGTCGCCCAAAACCGTCGCCCACTCTTGTTCTGGTCTTGTTCTGGTCTGGGCCGGTTCGCAGGTCCCCCAAGGCCGACCCGTCCAGACGCCACCCCAAGAGTCCAAGACACAAGCACCCCAAGTCCCAAGGTCCCACGCCGCCCGGGAGGACTGAGCGAGCTCGCGCCGGTGGACTGAGTCGTCGGCTGGGACGGGCAGGACGCGATTCTCCACATCAGCCGGCCCCCCCAGGGGCCAGTCGAGCTCTGGCTGCAAGGCAATGCTTTCAAGTTCGAACTTTGTGCTTCGTGGAATCATGGTCCATCGCATCGTGGCCAAAGTCGGCGCTGCGGGCTGACGGCTGGCGGGCTCAGGCACAGCCGCCGGAGGGGACCCACCATCTTGGAGCCTATTGGAGCATTGGAGCATGGTGATGGAGCATGGATGCCAGGGGTGGATCTTGCAGGGAACAATGCGTGCAATCGCGAGCGAATGGGGCAAAGGGCATGCGCCGTTTCCCTCCACGTTCCGAGCAGGGGTAGCCTTGCTCTGCTCTCTGCTCCTCTGCTGAGTGCTCTCTGCTCCCAGCTTCCCTGCTTCGTACCCTCCTCTTCGTGCTTCCCCTGCTCCCCCTCCCTGCTGCACAAAGAGACGGCACGGTCGGTACACGGTCGGCGTCGTGCCCACGGTGCGGCGGTGCGGCGGCCGCCTCAGTGACTCTGTCTGTTTGTACTCTGTACCTTCCGCGCTCCCTTCAGCTGATTTGGTACTGCTGTAGCTATGTAGGTACTGTAGGCCTGTAGCCTTGTTGCTGGCATTATTGCTGCCGCTGCTGTCATGACTTTTTGTCGTGACTTTATCGTGACTCTGTCGTGGCTCTGTCGTGACTCTTACTCACTGTTGCCGCTGCTTCCACCGCCCGCTTCTGTCATCTGCCAGCAGCTGCTGATGCACAATGCCTCTCTCTCTGCAAATGCCGTGATCACTGATAAGATTGATCCACGCCCGTGCGCAACCACGAAGCCCACTTCCGCCCTCGCGAGTCGCGCCTCTGCTCCCCAATCGCTTCCTTTTTTGCCCCATCTACCTACGCCATCGACTTCGGCTTTCCCACGCCCGCCTTCTGGCTTATTATACCAAAGTAGCTACAGTACCCGGTCCGCGCTATTGCCAACCGAAGTCTTTGCACGGACGGTTTGTGCTGATGATGCGAGCTTGTCTTCGACTCTTCAATGTCTTGTCGTTACCGTGGCGCGCCGTGTTGCGGCCTCGGTACCGCCACAAACAACCGCCACACAGCCGCCGCTATAACCGCCTTCATATCAATTACAGCCACTGGCCAGTACATATCAAATACCTACTCCTCTATGCTCTTATTAGTCGCAAGCATTCTCCTGGTGGGCTAATCAGCGAACAGCACTGTGATGCTTCGTCAAGCGTCCAGTCAAAACCGGCTACAGGCACGCTGAAAGCCCGACGTGGCGAGTTCTATGGAATACAAGAAGGCCAGGCCGCAGCCCAATGTACGAGGCAGGGGAAATTGTCCTGGTCGTCCTCGCTAGATGCCGTGATTTGCGGGAGATGAGGGACAGAAGCAGACGAAATGCAGTCCCACGGAAAAGGTGTCGCACCGAGGGCGTCCAGCCAGAACTTGCTTTGATAGGAATGCGGTGCAACCCGCAAAGCAGCTTCTTTCGCTCGGCTTTTTTCGCTGCGGCCGCCCCGGTATGGATCCCCTCGCATGCCATTGGCGATATCTACGGAGTTGAGCGAAATGGTCAAATGACAAAATGCCAACATTCGGGCCTGGGAAAAAGGCTTGCGAAATGTCCAAAATCTCGTGCTTCCATTTGCAATTTCGGTTGCCGATAACACATGCCCTCCTCATTGGGCCCAAGCATCCAGAAGCAGTTGAAGGAATAAAGTCAATATGTATCCAGAGCAGTAATTGAGCGTAGTTGAGCCCCGATGCGAGGGGGAGAAGTTAGAACTTAGAAGTCAACCCCAGTCCAGCCTGCAGAAACCCTCCTTCGGCAGCGTTTGACTTGTACCCCGTACGGTGTTCGAGAGAAGTAGCCGGTCAAGGTGAAACCAGTCTGGCACACAGCTTCAGAATCTTGCCACCCCGCCGCATCAGTAACGAAAGTTAGCCTGGCCGGCTCTGGTTGGACGGGAAGCCGACCGATCTGCCTTGGTATGTAATGGTATGGGTGCCAAGCCCGCATTGTCGAATGAATGCCCGCTGGAATGCGCATTCCTACGTTCGGCCGAGTGCGACAAGGTGGCAAGTTGCAACTGGCAAGCAGACATGTGGGCAATCGAGGCTTGCGTGAGCTGACCTTTTGCTTTTGCCAAGTCTGGGCCTGATGGACCTTTCTGCGTCTCATGAACTGATGAACTGACGCACAGTTGGATTTGATGGACTGATGGACTTTTGGAGTCTGGACTGATGAACTGATGGTCCGAATCGCCCACAGAAACACGTCCAGCAACACATGCATAAATTCATACAGACACCGCTTGTACACATCATGAGGCCTTGGCAGCAGCCCAGCTCGCAAGTCCACGCAGAATCAACAACAAGACAAGCCCAATGTTCCCATCGTTGCGCGACGCTAGTTTCGGCATCTGAAACTCAAGCCCATCTTCGACCTCTCTGACCGGTCACCGATCCCGTCCTGCCGATGCCGCGCCGATGCGGTGCCGATGCAGCAGCGCGAAGTTGTTTCCTCGGAGCACGACTCACAGAAAGAACCGGCTGTTGACATTACACAAGAACAACGGGCCAGAGAAACGGCAGCCAACACGAAAGGCTCCCAGCCCCGTCTATTCGAGGAGCATGATTTACTCGAGTTTGTTTACGGAGTAGGCACTGTATGTACGACACCATTGTTTCCTCGATGAAGTCCCAACTTGCAGCGCGGGCCGAGACCAGGGGGGCCATCGATCGGGCTTCGGGTACACTGCAGCTTTCCTGATCCCAACGATGGGAGGTAGAAGTACTTACATATGTAGGTACGTAACATAAGAGATTTTTCATGGTGCAGATTTTGTCACTCCCACGCGGTGACTCGTGAGGCGAGCCGTGGCGCCCCAAAGACAAGGAAGAGGCCTGGCCCGGGACAACGTCCACTGGGGGGGAAAAAAGAAAAGCGACAACGGGGTGATCCGGCAATCCAACGAGCTCGCCAATCTGTGGTTTGTCGGGCAATGTAACTTAACTTTCTGTAGTTAGCGGGAACGCGCAAAGCAAATCGCGTTTGACAAGTTCGAGTGAATCCTCTCCCAATTCCTCTGCCTCTACTCCGTACCTAGGTACATATTCACAGGCGTACACATGTACATCTCTGGAGTCTTCTGGGCAAATTGGCGGGTTCCTGTTTCGGATCAGAACAGAACAGCATGAGACGCTGCGCTGTCGAAAGCTGAGGAGCCCAATCAGGCAGCTGAATCAAGCTTCCCCTTGCAGCCGATGGGCGATGGGGTGGTCGATTGGTGGACGCCGCCGAACTTCGAAGTTCGAACGTGATGCGGCGGATCCCTCTGGTCTTTTTTCGCCTGCTTGAAGGTCCCAGAGGGAGCTGATTGGTTTGCTGCGAAGGGGGGGGGGGCGTGTCTGTCGCCTTTGTATGCCACTCAGTACACTGCTCGGCCAACGAAGGTTATTAATAGTGACACACGAATGGAACGCTGCATCATGGGCGGATGAGGTGTACAGAGGTACTCTGACATCTGTACATACCCTACCTACATATGCAAATATGTACATAATAACGTGAATGTGAGATACCCTTTTGGAGGACTGGATGTCAGGAGAAAATAAGAGTACGTTATGTAGGTAGCTCAATTCATCCTTCATCTCTCAGCAGCCATCAGCCGTTGGTCACCACTCCATCATCCATCGTCATCAAATTCATTTGTCTGCTGCCACACCCGACTCGAAGCAATCTCTCGCGGAAAACTGACCGAATTTGGTACAGGGTAGACCAGACTTGCACCAACATACCTAAGCCACCACGGTCCACGCCGAGTTGCATACTGGATAAACTGAGTGCTGTTTTCTCTTCCCAAATATCCAACGGAATATGCGCACGACGTAACTTATTTATTGTCGGTAGCTTCCTTCGTAGGCTAGCCTCAGCGTTACATATCTGCCGTGCATTCCAGGGCTGCCTCTATTTTACGACCCCCAAGCTGACCACCCACGGGATCACGGACCCCAAATAGGTAACCCCGTCAAGTTTATGCCTCTCCATCCGCGAGCAGAAAAAAACATGGGCAGCAATGAAAAACACCGACGAGAATCATACGCGAGAACAACAATAAGACTCTCACTCAGAGAAATGCGTCCCGCCGGCAACGCCGTGGCTCTATCCATATCTCAGTGTTAAGGGTACCTACACTAACCACTAGCTCCGGTGTCCCGGCGGCGGGCTCCCCGGAGAGCCAAGGGAGCCGCGGCAAAAAGCACACCAAGCAAGCGAGGTTCGGTTCTGCACTGGGCAAGTTCGTCCGGGACAACTTATGCAGGGCTCAGATTTAGGCGTTGTCAGTGTCTACTTACAAGTTACGGAGTGTGTTGTGTACGGAGTGTGTACGGAGTACATAGGTATGTAATTGACTAATAAAGCGAAGCGCCGTTATCTCTTTGCCCGCCCGGGCCTGATCATTCCCAGGGACGTTGCGAATGGGTTCTTCAAAGGCAAGGCTGCGAACGCCAACTACCGACCTACCTACGGAGTATGTACCTACATACATATACATACATACACGGAGTACGAAGTAAGCTCAAGAAATCTGCATTGCCATGGGGGTTGATTCCCCAGAACAAGACGGAATCCACATGCTTCTCTGGTCTTGGCACCTCTGTGACCTTGCAAGTTGCAACGCCAGATGGGGGGTTCGTCTCCGCCTTGAGCTGTGAGCTGTGGCTTCTCCGCTGGTTCCTCGAACCGTTGGGCTAGAGCCTAGGTAGCCAAATGGCTTGGCGGGCGTTTGTTTCTTTTTGTTTCCCTCTTCTTGTGATGTTCCCTTGTTGTTGTTTTTTATTCTTGTGATTTCATCCTGCCATCGAGAACCCCTCCCCCAATCTCCAATTGCCACATATCTACCTACATACCTATCAGTCCAGGACGATTCCAGGTACCTACTCATGGCTCGCTGGAGGTAGTTAGCGCGGCAATTCGTAGGGTTCTCCTGCTTGTGCTCAATAAACACCCCCCGGTACGAGAGACGAGATCTGACTCGGTTAGGTAGGTATGTACATATTCGTCCGCGCTGCGGGAGGGGGGAGGGAGGAGGGGACAATGCATTGAATCGGGGAACCCGTGGGTTGGCTGGTGGGTCTGCCCGATTGTTCGCCGGGGGGGCGATGGTGATGTTGATTTCGGCGTTTTGGCGTGAGCGAGTTGACCTTTTGGATTCGCGTTGCCATTTGTGTGGGCTTTCAATTTCATGGTATGTAGTTACATAGGAGGTGATTGTGGCATTTTTGTAATCACTCCACAGATCTCGATATGTATTGGATTTCTGGAGAGTGAAGCTTCTTTTCGAAGAGGTGTTCTTGCGTCCTGGGCCGTTCGTGCTGGGTACCTACGGAGTTTATTTATATGAGCCTGAACTGAAATGGGAGAAAAGAGTCAAGACCACTGAGGTCAGGAACAGGGACAGGGACAGATCAAAATTAGAATAGGTACATACATACCTGCTCCCTGGGAGAACTGGGTTGTCAAACAGTAATAAACTCCTGCCATCCATGCCCTTCTTCAGTTGAATTCCCAGTCTCCCTCCCTCATCATGGGCCATCAGCGCTTCCAAAATCCTCCCGTTGTGTACAGTACATAGGTTTCTTACTCAACCCATACGCACAGCTTGCGGGCAACGTACCTACCTTTTTGGCCCTTGTACATACCTACCCGCATCTACGGCCATTTTCCGCCCGCCGTGTAGATGGTGCAGATTTGCAGAAGCTAAGAGGTACTGTATGTATGTAGGTACTGCTTGCTGCTCTGCACATCGCGCCACAACGCAGATGCAGATGCAGATCATATGTCACGAGCACCGCCGATGAGGCCGATATTCCTCATCGTGCTGCACGAAAGAGTCTAGAACAGCGGGTTGAAGCGGACGAAAAGTCACGCCACAGTACATAGGATCCTTCGAGTCCACGTGTCTAGCCGTCGTCGTTTTCCCTTCTTCTTCCTCGCCCCTTTCTTGCCTCCCTTACTGCTTGCGTTTGTGTGGAGGAGAGGGGGCTAGAGGTGAGCAAGTCGTTCTCCTCACGACTCTTTTGCTCACTGAAGTGCTTGCTCTCATCGCGTCTCTCTTCGCTTCTTCAGTCTTGCCACGGCGAGATCCGCTCATATGTACCTAGTAGGTACATTAGGTAGGTAGCAAACAACCTCTGGCTCTGTACTACGTAGAGGAAATGGAGCCGTGCTTCTTTGAGCCTTGTCTTGTTTCCGCGGACCAGTATTCCTTTCTGGAATTCCTTCTAAATTTAAAGTTCACTTTGCTTCTAGAACGAAGCTCCCTGGTATGTATATGTGGTAATGTGACTGGGTGAATTCACATGGTGAAGAACAGAGCCGTAAGCTTCAGGTGCATACTTACCTAAGGCTATACTATACACCTACCACTGCTACCAGGTACCTACCGGACCTGGGCGAAAATGATACGTTGAGTGTGGAAACTATTCCGGAGCCTATTCCCTGTGTCCTACCTGAATCGAGTCAATTTGATTTAGGTCATGAACGTCTCCGTACTGTAACTTGTAAGGCCTCTCCAGGGTCTGTTCCTGTCCTGTGCTTGAATTAGAACTGTACGGAGTATGTACAGGAAATTCGCGGGAATGAGAAATCTAAACGCAGGGTAGCTTGGGCTGAATGGAGAGAAGGATGGAACGAACATGGGACAAGTTACAACCGTCGACTGGTGACGACCCCACTGTGGTGCCCGGTTCAAGTCATGCAAAACATGCCACGGCGATTCACGAACAACTTAAAAACGACGGTGACGACCTGTCTGGTCGTCAATTGATTCCCACTGGCTGCAGGAAGATGTACCTGCATGAGCATCTTGAATCCTCGATCCAACCTTCCACGGAGACGCCCCACGCGCCATGTATATCGAGGAGAGGTGCCCTCTACGGAGTAGGCTCTACGGAATTGTAGCCATCACTCGCATCGATGTTCGGGACATTCCGAGACATCCCACATGCTTCAGCTTGTGTGACTTTTGCGTGGTTCTTTCATAAGGGTTTTATGTAGGAAAAGAACGTCACGGAATTTGATGAGATGTTGCTACAGTAATGGGTTATTGTAAGAGATACTGGAGGTGCCTACAGATGTCAGAGAGGTATGAACTGTACTCTGTAGATTCTAGAATGCCCTGTACCTCTCCGCTCACAGACAGTGGTTCAGAAAAGGCACACTGCCGCCCCTACTTTCCAAAGATTTCCAAGTTCATTTATCAAACTAAGGATCTTCGCCACTCAGCTGTACCATTGGCATTCTCTCGTTTGGTTACTTTTATCGGGAATTGATCTCATCTTTGACATTGGCATTAAAATGGTACACACGGAGCTACATGACCGCTGCGATCGACCTAATTGACCAGATTGACGACGCTTCCGGTGCTTCTGCCACAGACTCGAGACTGAATACTCGCGAGGGGGCGTTGTTCAAAGCCTGGCAGCGGGTGATACGCCCCAAGTTCCAACTGATGCTTACTTTGATAAAGCCTAGGCTCAGGTCAAGAAGGGCTTTACAAAACAGCAGCAGGGCATCCTCGACTACATCGCCAATGAACACGACGGCAGCAGATGGGCGAAATGCCTCACCGACCGCTATCGTAGCTTTCGGGCAGCGCGTCAACAGCCCAGTCGAAGGCGCCCACTGTCAATTAGAGACATTCCTGATCGGTGTTTGGCAGATTGCTGACAACGAAAGAGCGTTAGTACAAAGACGCTGCCGCTGCAAGCACTTGAACAGCGTCAAATCAAGTACAACATACCTATCAGCTTTGCACAGGGCCGTCGGATCTGATACATCAGCAAGAGCTGCTTTGCTCAAGCGGCAATGCTTCGACTTCTGACCCGAGGCCACTGGGACCATGCCGGAAAAGCTTCACACAGCCAATATTTCTCGAAGGCTATGAAATAGACAGACAGATAGACTCAAAATGGAGCGACGGCACACCACGACACCCCAAAACACCAGACAATGCCATCTATGCTATCATCTCGCTCTGATGCAAATATCTGATACATTACCGTTACAAGATTCCTCTTTTGCTCACCTCTCTCAACCCCTCAATACTTTGCCCCAATTTTCTCACTCAACTTGACCTCATCTCTTGACTCACTCTTTCAACCCATCATACAACTAACTCATGTAGCAACCCATCCTGGCTTTCAACCAACATCTCCCCAGCTCCTCCTCCAGAAAGCCAACTTTCCAAGACTGCAAACAAAGAGCGATGCGTCCCCCCATCCTCCCGTAAATAAGCCCGCCTACATAAAACACTTATCCCTACCCTAGCAAAGCAGCGCAGCATTGAAGCAACATGGCCCAAATAAGATTCTACATCATCCTCCACCATAGCCAGCTCCTACGATCGCGCCTCTTCAAGCTCCAACTCCAGCAGTCTAATACGCTCACTCTGATCCTGCGATCCAGACGGGTTAGCCCTCTTCTTGAGCGACTCTACCTCGCCGACAAGCTTATCGATCTTGGTGTTCTGCGCTGCCATGACCCTGGCCTGCTGCTCGAGGAGCTGCTTGATGTCGTTCAGCGAGGCTTCGACTCCGACGGAGGGGGCTGATGCACTGGACGTGGTGGGGGCGGGAGCTGCGGCGGGAGGAGATGCTCGTCTGATGGGCTCTGCAGCAGGCGCAGGCGCAGGCGCAGGCACATGGGCGCGAGCAGGCCGAGCCGTCGCCCGAGGAGCTGGTCGGGATACCTCCTCGAAGCTTGATGCGTCATCCACATCCTCCTCCTCGTCGGCCTCCTCGTTGTCTTGGTACTTATTGGCCATGGCGGCGATGGAGCTCTTCTGGTCGTTCATGGAGGGTGGAGGGCCGCGAGCGACTGGGGCTGCTGGTTTGGCTTCCTCTTGCACTGGCTGCTTCGGCTTTTGGACGATGGTTGGAGCGGGTGTGGACGTTGGAGAGGGAGCAGAAGTCGGAGCTGGGGCAGACTGGGCCGCAGGCTTGTAGTCGGACGCAATCTCCTTGGGGGCACCACCCTCGTAGATGCTTTCCAAGTCAATTTTGGCCGGAATACCAGTCTTGCCGTTGAGCCATTCCTGCGCTCCCACCGCGGGCGTGGTTCCAGGAGCGGGCGGGAAGATGTCCGCCTGGAAGCTCTCAGCTCGACGGGGGACGGTAAAGGAGATGGGCTCAATGTACGAGTCGTTGACGGTTTTGTACGCGCGCATGACCTCGTTCTCGTGTACCTGTGCCCAGAATTAGTCCACTTCATCTTGCCATTCCTCATCATGTTCTGCTCCTCTGCCTTCACTTGTGTGCACGTACATTGATACCGCGTCGGGGCAAAAAGGCAATGCCTCGCTGTGGGTCGGGCGACTTGTACTCGCTGAGAAACTCAAACTTGTCGTTCTCATATTCGTAATAGCGTATGTTGCCATCACTAAACATGGTGAGTAATTTCATTCTGTATGGCTCCGTTAGATAAGTTTGGGGGGGGGCCTACCCTTTTCCAGCGAGGTACAAACAGTTTGATCCGTCATCTAAGGTCATTCGTTAGTCAGTGTTTTCGTTTGTCAAACGCAAAGGATAACGTGTCGACCCATCTTGCTTTTCTCTTCTTGTTGTCTTTCAAATCACTCTTCCCCCTTTGATATCTTTGTGCACTCCATTCTTTCTTTCACTGATTCGCATTCAACTCACCCCAGAATGGCATGCAGACCCCAGATATGGAATCCAACATGGTGAACCCCCCAATTGGTTCCGTCTGCCCGGGCTCCCACAACGCAATCTGACGCTCGCTCATCCTCGAGAAACCCGTCGTGGCAAACCGGTTATGCTCTCCCATCCAGACAGCCCTGCTGTTCTTGGCGCCGCTGTGGCCGGGCGCATCGTGCACAGCCCGTTCCTGTCGGACGTCCCACACCCGAATCTTCTTGTCGCGTGACGTCGTGACGAGCATAGTACCGCTCGCGTTCCACGATAGACTCTGCACAATGTCCGTGTGCTTCAGAGCGAGTGGGTTTTGGCCGGTGCTGATGTCCCAAATCTTGACGGTGAAGTCGCCCGAAGCGGACGCGAGGACGTTTTGAGCTGATGGGTTGAACAGGACCTGTCCGACTTTCCTGTTACAGTCCATCCAATTAGCAGTTGCATCCTCTTTCGCAGTCGAAGAAGGTCAAGTGTAGAATGGGCTGCGTCCAAAGGGGTTATTCGTACCTTGAGTGCCCGGCGAGCTTGCTCACGGGTGATACATCGGTAATCTCCTCAGCATCGGTATGCAGCGTGAAGCCCTCGGGAACTTCCCAGAGAAAGACCTTGCCGTCTTCCGAAGCCGACGCAATCACACGGTCGTTGAACGGGTTCCTATGCGCGAGGGAAGCGCAAGGCGACAAACACCATGTTAGCTGAGTTCTACTCTTCTCCGTTGCGGAAGCGTACGTACCAGTCCGTGTCGAGCACCGTAGCTGTATGTCCTCGGAATAGGGGGATCTGATCCGGCAGCTTGCCCTTTTCGTTTAGGGGGATGACGGCAAAGGCGCCGCCACCGGAAGCGTCCCAATTGACGGACAGATATTCGGGATTGACCTGCGCGCCGCCAATTAGTAGTCTATCATGATGTGTTTCCCCAGAAAACCAAAGTATATTCTAGTTGTTTCGTGTTGTGTACGTTTCGTGCATCATAGGTCCAGCGTGGCCCATCGTTGCCCGAAACCCCCTAAACAGAGGACGGCATTCTCGCGAATGGAGACAGGGGACGTCGGGTCTTCGCACCTTGACGAGATTCGTATCCCAAGCATTGCGACTAATGTGCAAGTTGTCGTAGCAAAACTCCTTTCTTGTCGACTTTCCAAATACGTGCCCTATTGGATCAACAACGCGTCAGCCAAAGGTTACCTACATACCCATGGAAACGTAGCTCTCGTGACTGCGAGGGTCCCCCATTGACCGAAACACAGAAACACGGGAGCACGAGAGGTCTAAGAATCTAAGAGCATAGGAAATTAGAGCATCAGAGCACAACAGGTGAAGAGCATACGATATTTGGACGCCCGAACAAATCGACCCGCCATGATGAAAGCACCTCCCGTGTCAATGCTGCAGCGCAGCGTGCAGGCTCTCGAGCTCGACAGGGGGATTTAGCCCGCGTGGCAACAGAAATCAATAAGAGAGGGCCACTGGAGAAAGAGCCAGAGGGCAAGAGAGCTCAATGGGCTTGTTTGGCGCGTTACTCTCGTCGGGAGTTTCGAAGGTTGGAGGGTCGGTCAGAGAGGTCAACAGGTCAACTTGGCAACGTACGGTGAAGGTACCAGCTCGATGTAACCTGACGCAGTTTAGGTGGATGGGTGGAGTCGCTGCGGCACGTCGTCAGTCGATAATATGTAAGAGGATCCACTCGAGCTTCAAATCATAAATGGGCCCTGGCGCTGGCGGGGCAGGCAATCACTCACGCGTCGGCTGTAATGCAGATGCGAGATGGCAACGCAGATTGCAGACGGCAGATGAGGATGCAACTTGGCGCCCTTGGGCCTTCACCGACTGCCACTTTATCCCACTGATGAGCGGCAGTGGATGGCATTGCATAAGCTCCTGTAGGAAGGCAATATGTAGCATTTCCAACTTCCAGAGAAGCCGTTGTAACTTGTATCCAAACAGTATCTGTCAATACGTGCCGTAGTACATACTCTGTATCAACTATCTGGTGTACATATCACAATCAGCTTACTTTGCGGTATAATTCGGTGAATACACATTCATCGGGCCCATGAGCATGCAAAACATTTCATTACTTCAATCGCCCCATACATACATAATTACATGACTTCATACATCAAGCCCATCCCCCATCCCACGTAGACGACACTCCCAAACAACAAAAGCGTAACAAAAGCATATCAAAAAGCTAAATAGCAAAAAACATCTCAAGAAACTAAATAGCAACCCAGCCAACGCCCTATCCGTTCACGTCCACCCAACATTTGAGAGAAAAAGCACACGGGCACCCCCATACATACAAGATCATAAAAGAAAGCCCCCCCCCCCCCCCCCCCCCCCCCCCTCCTCTCCGCTCACTCCATCCCATGAAGCGAAAAACAAAGTCAACAACAAACAGTGTAAAGAAAATCTTGTAAGGAGGGAAAGGAAAGAAGGAAAGAAAAGAATCATGAAACAAGCCAGTGCGCGGGCACTGGGCAGGCCAGGCTCACTCCACGAAACATCCAACACACAAAGCCGTGTATAACCCATAAATATCCAGACCTCAGCTCAGGCCTCCTTTCTGAAACTTGTCGTACTCCTGCATCGTGACAACATCACCGAGTTCGCGTTCGCGTTCGCGTTGTAGCGCGCCATTCAGGGCTGCCCGATCCAGACCGGACGCCTGAAGCGTAAGCCCAAGAAGATATACAACAAGGGTACAAGAGATCGAGCCAAAGGTGTACAACAGGTCCAAAGATCCAGCCATAGGTGTACAGCAGTACGAAGACCCGGAAAAGGGCATCCAGAAAGATATGACCAAGAAAATAAGACGAGGGCGGTGCAATGTTAAGCCATAAAAGAAACCTCAAGTAAAGCTGCTCTTCGTCCTCGAATGCACCCTTCGCCCCTCCATCTTCCTCCTCATCTGCTCCTCCCTCTTAAACACCACATCACACCACTTGGCCCTACACCGCACGCCATTAGTCTCATCCACAGAGCTCCCACGGCCCACCACATCCGACAAGATTCTCATCCAGGCTTCTTTATCTTCTGCCGTATCGGCATAGAAATCAATCATCTCCCCATTATTGAAGCGGATTCGGAAGCCCTCCTCCACAAACATGTATCCCTCTTCGTCTTCTGCAAAGGCCGATCGTCGACGTCTGCCGCCTCGGCCAGTGGTTTCTTTTTCGGTCAGGGCTCTTCGGTCGTCAATGAGGCGCTTGGCGTTGGCGAGGTTGATGGTCGCTCGGGGCTGGCGCGTTACCTCGTGGTAGGCGGTTAGCTTCGCGCCTACGAGCTTGAAGTATCGTCTGCGCCAGTACTATAAAACGCGTCAGCATTGTTTTTTGCGTAATGTTCTTGCTAGACCATGTCTTTCACTTACAGGACAGTCGCCGCCCTGCTGACTCAAATGTCCCTCAAAGTTGCGGGACAGTCTCTCCTCGGCAGCCTGCATTTCTCGAATACAGGAATTCATGCTCTTGGGCATGTCATCGTCGGTTGAGTATTTGGGTCGGGGAACGAAGAGCAATTGGACCTCGAGCTTGCCAATCTTGTAGGGGGCACGGCGGACAACTCCCGCAGCAGCGGTTCCGCGCTTACTCTTGACGCTTGATGCGAAGTTGGCCTCTTCCCAGGCCCATTCATTGAAGCATGCGATTTCAGCCATATAAGGTCGACCGAAGCATCGGTGCTCATGCTCCTTCAAACAGACATAGGACCGAGCAAAGCTGCCGTCGTCTGCAGTCAGGTGAGACAAGAGCTCATAGGCCGACGGAGCCCTGCTTCGTTGTCGGGCGAGAGCCTCGCTTTGCTGACGTTCCTCATCTTTCTGTCGCTGTTCCATCTCTCTTCGCTTCTTGGGCGAGGCAAAGACGCGGCTAAACGTGGATGTCTTGGTCTTGGTGGGCTTCTGCACTGGCTGCGCAGCCACAGCGGCTGGCTTTTCCAGCTTGACATTGAGCGTCAACTGAAATTCCACATCCTGCGGCACAAGAAGCTCAAATTCCTGGCCAATGGGCGCATTCCTCGCCAACTCGAGCCACGCCGTCGTCACACAATGAACACCGTTATCCAACGTGAGACTGAACCAAGTGCGCTCGTTCTTGGGCAATGGAAGATCCAAATCCTTCACTCCCATGACCTTGACGAAGAGACGGCCCCGCTCAGCACTATCGGCCGTGCTGGTAGCCACCTCGGATTGCGCATCCTCCTCTGCCGCGCGACTGACTGCAGGAACAGCGTTGCTTTCGTATCCAGGCACAGGCGGGACCGCACTGTCAGTGGTAGTCGGACGCCTACGATTGGATCTTGAGCGAGACACGGTATTCCATGGCTCGACGACACACGACTCTGGCCGGTTGCGCTTGATGGGCGAGCTCTGAGCTGATTTCGTTCGCGGGTACTGATGATCACCATCCATATCACTGGCCGCAATGACCTTGGTGTTTTGTCGCATCAGATAACCACGCTTCTGTGCCTCAATGACTCGCTCAAAATCCTGATCTAGGCTCAGACCCATGTCAAGGTCCAAGGTAAGACTGCGGTTCATGAAGCTCGGGTGGCGTAGAACAAAGTCATTGTGGCCTGCGGCCTCCTCAGTATCAATGTCCTTTGACATTCGGTTGCGGTGTTTATCAGGAATAGGCGGTATGCTGGGGACATTCTGGCTGACTTGTCGACGAGCCTCACGCATCGCCGCCACGTCCGAGGGAATACTGGACAGACGAGTCTTGAGCTTGGCTCCAGGAGCCTTGACCGTAGCGACTCTCTCGGGGATAGCGGGAGGGGATTCTCGGCCTTCCTCCTCTTCAGGCACTGGGTGGTGGATGACCGAGTCCGGTGTGCCGGGCTCTTCCGTGCCATCTTCTTCATCAGGTTCACCCCAGCCACTACCGTCGTATTCAGGTTTGGACAAACGGTGGGTAGGCGTGACAGGTCGTTCGGTGGGCTCAGAACTCTCTTCAGTCATCTCCTTGGTTACTTCATCCTTGGCAGGAGGTGGAGGTGGGGGTGGAGAAGAAGTGCCATCATTCGCCTCGTCCCCCTCTTCCATCTCCTCCATTCCAAGGCCGCTCATGGAAACGTCCAGTTTGAGATGATTCACTGGAGGAGACGTTTCCGTTTCCAGAGCTTCTTTAACAGGATTCTGCACCGTGTCAATCTGCTCATGCTGCAGGTGCTCCTCTTGTTGGTCTTGGGATTCCTGATCTAGCACCTCTACCTCGTCCTCGTCGCCACCCAAAGTAGCATCGTCTTCGTAGTAGTCCAAAACATCATCATCGTCTTCTTCTTCTTCATCGTCGTTATGATTTCGCGTGATAATAACGCTGCCTTCGTCATCATAGTCCTCCTCGTCATCCTCAGGGTCTTCTGTGGAAGGAATAGGCACATCTGGATCCAGAATCACCACAGGAGACTCCTGAGGGTGAGGTTGCGAGGAGCCGCGCTGATGGTTGGGATCCGAAGACGAGAAGCGCCATGCGGACGTATCTTCAACGGTACAGTCTCCGTTGACTCGGCGCATGATGGAATCCCGAGAGATCTCGGGTGGCATCTCAAAGTCCAGACCGGAAATATCTCCAAGCGTCTCGTCAGCCTCGAGGACATCGGTGGCGGCCGTCTCTGATTCTGCCTCCGAATGCGGTGTTTCTCCCCTCTCACGACCATTTCCTCGCCGCAATCTACGTTCTCGCTGTTGACCCGCGGCCGCCTTGGCGTCCGTGTCGTCGGAGAGCATCATGAGTTTCAATCGCTCCTCGAGCGTCATGCTGTGACTACCAATGTTTTGAATATCAGACTTGGACACCGATGCTGGTGGTGGGGGCGGCAAGCTTCTGCGGGAGCCACCTGACATCCTTTCTGCTGTCAGTGACAGACCAGGAGAAGCGTGGACCGAGCCTGTCGATCCGCGTCTAGTTCTAGCGTCTTCGGCACCGGGAAGAGGAGGCAACGGCCTATGATCTCCATTCGAGTTGGACGAGTCGGAGCGTTTGTGTGTAGGAGTTGTGCGTCCATCCGTGGCCATCATGGGACCATTCTCTGGCAGCGGACTGCCCTCGTACTTGTCGGTTCGGACTCCCCGATGCACCATGGGACTCTCGCCGCGCCAGTCATCAGGTCCCACCACGGGAGTCTTGTCAGTGTCTTCCAGTGATTCGTCGAAGCTCTCGTCTACATCAATACTTGCGGGATCGTAGAGATCGTCCTCGTCATCGTCTTCATCGTCGTCGTCTTCGACAGATTCGTAACTGCCTTCTCGTGAATTGGTTGCAATAGATGATAGATCGGGTGTGGCCATCTCATACTCGTTAACCTGAGGCGGCGCAGCATCAAAAGTGACGCTCTTGGGGTGACGAAGCAAGAAGCGAGAGTCCGAGAAGTCTTCTTCACAAAGTGACGAGCGGACAGACCAAGTCCCGTCAGTTGGATCAAAAGTGCTCTTGTTGAACTTTGTTGGTGACAGCGATGACTTTGTCGGCGATGCGGGCTCTTTCCTCGGTGTCCTTGGCAGCTTTTGCGCAACATCAGCAGGCAATGGAGGTGACACTTTGGTTGGGCTCATCATCGAGAGGCTTGACTGATTGTCAGAGCTGAAAGGATCAAATTCCAAAGAGTGAAAGCCGCTCGAGTTGGTTGATGAGGTCAGACCGCTTCCTTGAATCTTTGAGAGGGGTCTTTCGATGTGCGGCATTCGAGTAGGATCATATTCTTGCTTCTGCTCCAGTGCTAGAATGTTGCTATTCTTGACACGGGACGCCTTCTGAAGACGCTCAATGGAGGAACGGCGATTTGGCGATGGCGAACCAGAGGGACACCCACGGAGAACGTTCTCCGAGTTACGATTTTGCCAGAAGAGACGAGGCGAAGTGGAAGAGTCATGAGGGGAAGACTGGAATGGAGAAGAGTCGTTGCTGGGCTGCGCAGGTCTCTGCATCAACAATGTCAGCTATTTCTGGCTAAGAGATGTCAAGGAAGGGGTGTGAGTGTAATCCAGGCGCATTTTCCTCCTCCTCCACGTTCTCATGCCGTCGGTGTCGGTCATGACTTCCATACAAATATAATCACATGGGGAAGCAGCACATGAAAGGTTGTGAAGCGAAGGAGAGAGAATGAGCAGTAGACACGTGTACGGAGCTAATCGAGGCCTACCTTGGGAGAATAGGTCTGCCAAGTCGATGAGTTTCGTCTCTTTTCGCCGGGGGAAATCTCGCTCAATGGACGAGGAATACTGCTTGTCGTCATCTTCTTTGTAGGCGAAGGGGTTGGCGTATTCTTGGAGATGCGAAGAGGATGCACCTAGGATCCGAGCGTAAGTTTGTGTCTCGGAGGGAAGGAAATGGAACGGGAGATGGCCATACCGGCTCGGAGGCCATGGTGATCACTGCTTGAGCAGTAGCTCGTTCGGTTTATTTTTGGGAGGATAAGCAAACGGCGCCGGAATGCTATGAGGCGTAGTGGTGGTCAAGAGGGTATGGTCTGGCAGTCTGGAATGTGATGTGGGTGTTACCAAGAAATCCGTCTGACCTGGGGGCAAACGAGCGCGAACTAGAGGTGAAGGACTTGGACTGGCGCAGGCTCGGCCGAGCGTTGAAACGAAGGACTATGCAAGGCAAGCCGTGAGATCTGGACCAACTCTTCACCACGATGATGAACAAAGAGAGTCGCGACGCCTGAGGAGGGTATCAAGTTCATTCGTGTTGGAAGAAGGGCGACGAGACGCTATTCCGCGGGTGACAGCGTTTAAGGAATGCTCATCACAAGTCATCGCCACGGATCTGATTGGTTCTGTCACGATAAACAGTGGCCTGAGAGTTGAGGCGGGGTTGTCAGGGCAACGGCGACAGCTCTTTGCATCGCAGCCGCTCCTGCCTCCCTGCGCGCAATCGTGATGCGCTAAAGGCTGTGGCTGCAGGATACTATGGCCAATCAGAGGGCGCAGCGGCCGTTGATGGAGGTTGGTAGGAAGGAGCGCCGGGAGCGCCCCTTGCGCCGACCCCTGGCAGGCTGGGGAGACACCTGTATCACCGGCCTCAACACAGTTCATCATCGGCCGGCTCGCAGGCTTCCCATTGAGAAATCCAGGACAGACAACAGGTGACTTACATGCAGCACAGACACAAGAGACTAGACGGCTTGATAGCCTCAATTCAGCTGGCAGCCATCCCAAGCATCTGGATTTTGTGCCATCTTCCACGGCATGCCGGCGTTGTCCTTAGCCGTTTTGAGTCGCCATGGCAGCAAAAACGCGCCAGGAACCGTGAGGAACACAACAAATTGACAATGGGCTAACTGATCCCCACATCCGCGCGCTCAATTGTGATTTTCGACTTGTCGGCTACCTACCGGCGCCGTCTTCGTATATCTCGGCATATCTCGGCCGGCCTATTCTGCACTCTGTAGATAAAGCTGTGTCCGAACAGCTGCATGTCATGATTGTCATCCCAGACTCAGCTGCCCGCGTTCAGATTTCCGCTTGCAGTGGAGCGCTCCTACATACCTAGGTACCTATGTACATAAGTTTTAAGTAGGTACATTATCAAACCCTATCGAATCGCTCTCGTATCTGGTGTAACGCCCGAATCGTCACGGCTGTCGGCTGTCTGAGGAGCGGCGTAGCACGGCATACTTCGCACAGCAAATCTCTTCATCTCTTCATCTGTTATCTCATCATCTCTTCACTTCTTCATCTATCTCAGACCATGCCGCCATCCGGCGTTGCATCGAGAACTAGGGCCTGCACGGTTTAGGAGGAGGTTCCCCCCCGTTTCGGGAACAAGTCCCTCAGCGAACGGGGTGACACTGTCTCGAAGCGAATACTCGGTAAAACGCCTACTTCATTTGTGAATGCTTGTCGTTATGTCTACTTTATCTGTCCGTTGGAGAGCCTGCCGACTCTTGCCGTTGATTCCACGCCACACAGTCATCGAATCTGACACCGTTTCCCCCAAAACAATCCAGGGCACTGCCAATCGTGAGATCGACCTTCCCGCCACTGAGCTTCTTTACCAGATCTAGATCCTCCAAATGCCTCCCACCCCCAGCATAGGTGACGGGAATAGAACACCATTCAGCCAATCGCTCCACCAGCTTCTCATCAATGCCCCGTTGTAGACCCTCATTGTCCGCAGCGTGGATGAGAAACTCGGAGCAGTATGGCTCAAGCGCTTGGATCGACTCTGCAGAAAATGTCAACAAGAGTACATGTAAAGATATAAAGAAATCCAGACAGTTCACTGTGCTACAGCACACTCAGGCGAATCGGCGAATCGTTGAGGCCGTCTTACCTCGGTTGACTTGCATATCCGTCAACGTCTGCCACTTGTTCATAGCGACGAACCACGAATCGTCACCGCGGCGACGGCAGCTCAAATCAATAACTAGTTTGCTCTTGTCACCGCCCAGAGCTTCCAGGACGGCATCTAGCCTTGACTGGCTAAAGCGTCCCTCTGGGAACAGATATGATGTGATGATGACCTTTCCATATTACCCCCCCCTTGTCAGCAGAGGATAATCGACATGGTTAGCCAAGTTGTGCTGAAACGACTTGGTTCTGGTTTCTGAAACAAAACCCGCCCCTCTAAAAATAAATAGACACAACAACAAAACAACAACAAAACAAGAAGATGGAATGGGGAATAAACAAGGCAAGAATCAAAAACATGGAAAAAAAAAGCCACTTACTTTGGATGCTCCCGCGTCCAGCCACTCCTTTGCGTTCTTGTCGTTGATGCCGCCCCCGACTTGTAGGTGGCCTGGCCACGCTGAAAGCGCTTCCTTTGCGGGCCCGGTGTTGCCCGGGCCCAACATGATGACATGAGAGCCCTCAAGGGAATTGTCTCTGTACAGCTGTGCGAAGTACGAGGCCGGATGCTGCGACACGTGGTTGGTCTGTAAGGCGGACGAAGAGCTGTCGAGGGTGCCGCCGACGATCTGCTTCACTTCCCCGGCATGGAGGTCGATGCACGGTCGGAACCGCGTCATGGTGGTGTACTGGGATTTGACGCGAATGGCAGAGCTTTGGGCGCCTGAGTTGCTGTTTGTCCCCGGTGTGTTGTAAGTCGATTGAGTCTGTGTGAGAATAGTGTCACGAATCTACGATATGTGAAGTGGTTGCAATTACCTACATGAGGTCTTATCGTGCCGATTCAAATGTCATTGTCACTTGTTGCGGTGGGGCGGCTGCAGCACTTTTTTGCAGAAAAAAGTGCTGCACACATTTTTCCGGGGTCGATGACACAGCAACTGAGGCTCTGAGCAGATACAATGTAAGGGCTGTCATTGAATGTGTTGCCATGTTGGAGGTATTTTTTAGTGCGAAGAAGAAGGTGACTTTTGACAAGAATTGATATATCAGGGAGTACCCGTTCTTCAAAAAAGACAGTCCGAGCCATAAGCTTTCTTTCTATGTACTCACTCCATCAGACTCCATCAGACAAGTGGCAGCCACATGGCCAGTGAGACTATTCGACCTTGACGGCCTTGAACATGGCTGGGCAGGCAAAGAGCAGTATCAAAATCTTCATCAATTGCACTGTTATGCCATCGCACCGACTCGTAGAAGCTCAAGTCCCATGATACATAGCTCTCCCCCCAAATCCGCTCACTCTCGTCCCCACTCACTCATCCCGACTTCTCAAGATGAAGCTAATTACGGAGTGCGAAAAAAAAAAAAAAAGGTGCCTTACACTTCCATCTCAACTCAGCGACCCTACCAATAACCACAATACGCCAGAGTAAGGAATACAAATGACAACGTGATACAAAATGGAGTCACAGCCCGATTACTCCGTCTACCTTGTCACGGACTCGACGCCCGAGATTCTCGCCGACAAGCACCTCCCCGCCGTCGTCGAGGCGGCTCTCCGCGGCGGCGTCACCATGGTGCAGTACCGCGACAAGACAGGCAGCAAGGCCGATGTAGTCGCCATGGCGCGGGAGCTGCACCGCGTGACGCAAAAGTATGACGTGCCGCTACTGATCAATGATCGGGTCGATGTGGCGGTCGAAGTTGGCTGTGAGGGTGTGCATATTGGACAGGACGATATGGGTGCGTGGACATGATGATGCCCGCTGTGATTTTAATTCTCCATTTCCCACTGCCCCATCGTCGTTTTATCTTACTCGCTTTCTTTCATCTGTCATTGAAAGAAGAAAGACAAGGAAGAGTTGGAAACCCAAAACTTGTACTTGGCGCGTAGAACGTGAATATCAAGACTGTTTATATATTCTAACGTGATGAGAATACAGAGTTCCAGCAGGCAAGAAAACTTCTCGGACCGGACAAGATCATTGGCGTGACGGCCAATTCCGAGGCCGAAGCCCTCTCGGCCTGCGCTGCTGGAGCAGACTATCTTGGTCTGGGCACCGTCTATGCCACCGCAACGTATATCTCACCCAGACTTCCCCTTCACCACCAAGCATCTGTCGTTTGAAAGGAAACACACCCTTTGCCCAATCTTATTTGCATTGTTTGGTATACATTTTCTAACCCGTTTCCTGTGCGCCGCCTGCCACCGAGATACTGTGAAACAGGAAAAAAGACACCAAGTCCATCATCGGCCCCTCAGGCGTACGCACCATCCTCAATGCCCTCAACGAAGCAGGCTATTCCTCCACCCCGACCGTCTGTATCGGCGGCGTCAACGCCACAAACGCGAGCACCGTTCTCCTACAGAGCGCCTCCCCTCACAAGAGCCTGGATGGCATCGCAGTCGTAAGCGCCGTCATGGCTGCGGAGGATCCAGCCGCAGTGTCGAGAGATCTAATGGGAAAGGTAGTCTGCGCAAAGATTGCGGATGCCGTGGCTGCGGTGGGCAGGAAGACGCCCTTGTCGCATAATATGACCAACTTGGTGAGGAGTCCCTCCGAGCTCATTCTGGCTGAATAGCTCTCCCCCGTTTCCCTGATAGAAGTCAGACTGCCTCGTCCATCCATCCAAGGATAACGCCGGCTGACAAGAGAATTCTGTGCAGGTCGTCCAGAACTTTGCCGCCAACGTGGCCCTCTCGATAGGCGCCAGCCCCATCATGGCCAACTACGCCGAAGAAGCCGCCGACCTGGCCAACCTAGGCGGTGGTGCTCTTGTCCTCAACATGGGAACCGTTACACCTGACGGAATCAAGAACTATATCCAGGCGCTTAAGGCATACAACGTGGCCAAGAGGCCCGTTGTTTTCGACCCAGTAGGGTACGAACATTCCCCCGCCCCCCTTTCCCCCATCCTGGCCTTAATCTTGTCGTCTTTGTAGCTGTGCAAACTTCTATATATCCACGGTCCTTGGCAGCAGTGCAATCAGCTCGCTAACCTCATCACCATTCCCAGCGCCGGCGCCACATCCGTCCGTCGCTCCGCTACTCAAACCCTCCTCTCCTCTGGCTCCTTCACCATCATCAAGGGCAACCAAGCCGAGATACAGACCGTCTACGGCGCCACCGTCACGCAGCGCGGCGTCGACTCATCGGGACCGTCTCTCAGTATTGCCCAGCGCGCGACCCTCGTTCAGTCGCTCGCCCGCCGAAGACAATGCGTCGTGCTGCTGACGGGGCCCACGGACCTCATCAGTGATGGAAAACGCACCCTAAGAATTGACAACGGGCATGAATTGCTGGGTACTGTCACGGGGACGGGCTGTACGCTTGGTACAGCGGTGAGTGCCATGGCTGCGGCCTATGAGGCTGATGCGCTGGTGGCTGCCGTGGCGGGGACAGTCATGTTTGGGGTGGCGGCTGAGAGGGCCGCGCGGAGGGAGAACGTCCGAGGTCCGGGTTCGTTTGTGCCTGCGTTTCTGGACGAGTTGTATGGGATTCGATGTGAGACTGGACGGGGGGATCTTGGGTGGTTGGATATGGCTAGGGTTGCTGTTGTGGAGGTTAAGCAGGAGGAGTAGGTAAATTGCTTATTAGGGACCGTAGTTTGAACTCTGTAACCCAAGTATGACACACGTACCTGGGATGCGTTTTCTAGTTGAATCGCGTGACTGTTGAAGCGCGTGTAAGAAAATGTATGTATTAAGAAATAAACATAATAGGTCCTAAATAGCTATAAATGACCACTGTACTACCTACTCAGGATAGGCAAATATTGTCGCCGTGACAGATCTGAGATGGATGATGCAAAATTCAGGGGATATCAATGTACTCTAAATGCACAAAACTCCAATTCTGCCTCCGCTCCGCTGGAAAAAGAAAAAAACAAAGAAAAGAAAAAAGGTCAGGCAAGGAAGGGACAGTGCGGGATAAGCCAAAAGGAGAATACCAAGATCAGTAGGTACTATGCCCAATAAACTGTCGTGCATCCCGTGTTTGCCTCCGTCGTAGACTCGCCACGGCTGTAAATTCGCAAGTCAATCGCATCATATCCGACGGCCGGCTCGCAAAAAAAAGGCATCGTTGGATAGAAGTCTCGTTCGCAGTATTGACGCATTCGCGACGCCCCCTCCTCCCACGCCGAACCTACATAGCCAAGTCCATAAGACCATGACTCTCATCAACCGCCCACGGCGCAACTCCAATAACATCTCTCCACGCCACGTCGCTCACAGCATCCCCCAGCACATCCCCCATGCCATCCCCCATAGCGAGCGCCGATCCCCCCTCAAGATGCATACTAACAAGCTCCTGCGCCATCCTCATAAGCCGCACCAGCCGCTCAAGAGGATCTTCAGTCGCGCATCGATCTGGAGAGAGAAGCCCGCTCCTGCGCTGATTGATGACGTCGTTTACGTGGTTGATTTGCCGGTCGAAGATGGTTACCATGTCGAGTTCCTGGATTATGCTGTGGAGGTCCCACCCGGGGAGTTGCAGCGTGAGGAGCTTAATCCCCGTGATGAGCGTGTAGGCCATGTCGGAGGCCATGATGATTAAGAACTGGGGCCCCTCGACTTCGGGTTTTGCGAAGCGGATTTCAAAGAACTCGTTGAGGGATTTGATGCATGACCAGAGAAGTTGGAGGCGGTCTGATACTGGCATGTTTTCGGGGTGGCATCGTTGGTCGGAGATGGCGAGGTCTTTGAGAAGGGTTTCGGCGACGGCGATGTGGCATAGTAAGGTTGCTGGACGGCATGATGATGTTAGCAGTAAGATGGATGACCAACGTGTGGGAATACGTACAACTATGGGTTAAATGAGGTGGCAATGATGCTCGAAAGGTATCCAACTCGTCTTGGAAGGTCTGGATGACCATGACAAGCGGAAGAGACATGGCTGGTGCCATGCCATTGCCTACCATTGCGGTGGAGATGGTTTGTGAGAGTTGTTGAATCTTGACGAGGTGGACGAGGTATTCGTCCGAGGGATACTCCATGGTGGCTTCGATGACTTTGGAGCAGTAGTCGAGTTGGGTTGTGTTCATGAAGACGTCTGGTTTTTTGTTGGTGGTGAAGACGCTGTAAGACGCGTTAGTTCAAGGTACTCTCCTTTTTCTTTCATATAAACTTTTCTTTCCTCCGGAACTTGTTAACAAAAAGCAACAAGAGCAGCACTTACATCGTGTTGAGGTAATACGTCCCAGCGTACGCCCTCAGATGATCCAGCGGCCCATACGTAGTATCCTCCCCCTGCGACCCATACGACATGGCACTCAGATTCACACACATTGATCTCGCAAGGAACAACAAATTCGTCACCTGCGGGCTCTTCAACGCAAAGTACCACCACCCAATAAGCAGTTCGACCGCCTGCAACATATCCAGACTCCTCGTCCCATCCACAATCGACGCCTTGCCAATATCCGCCAAGAGCTCTTCCCCAAGCTTACTCTGCCGGGTCGCGTCAAACACGGAAGCGCTCAGCATCACTGCCTTCCACACAAATGGTCGCTGGGCGCGCAGATCCACTGAAGACATCTCCCGCGGGATAATGACAAACGGGAAAAGATGCGCAAACATGTCCCGATATACCATGAGGAGCATCTCCCCCTCAGAGGCCAACGGCCATGGCGATTCCAAGACCTTCATGATTTCGGGGCTCCATGCCGATTCTTGGTGCCCATCGGAGCCGCCGGCGGTGGGACTGGGCGACGGGAAGAGGTGCTCAAAGGAGTACATGTCTGATCGTTCGGTAGGTTTGGATATAGACAGTCGTGAGGAGGTGGGGGAGCAGGAGGTGGCATTGCTGGCGGAGGTGTTGCTTGGCTGAGCGCCTTCGAATTGGGAGGATAGTTCATCGAGTCTCTTTTCTAGCTCGGCTACTCTGGATCTCTTGGGTCGCTTCTTCACGCGGGGAGGGGCCGGGAGACGAGAAAAGCAATCCTTTTTTAGTCGGTGACATCTATTTTGCGGGGCAACAAGAGTCAGAAAAGCAAAAACACAAGTTTTCGTTGGACTCGACAGGTAGGGAGTTGCATCTTGGGAAAAGGGCATTTCTGTTTACCTTTCGCATTTCTCGCCCCCGTCTGCCCTCGGTATACACCGGGCCTTGGCCTTGGCGCAAGTCGTGCAAGCTTTGGGCCCTTTCTGTGATATTGGTTGCATATTGGGAGGTTCGTCCTCGGGTTGAAGTCGGTATCAAGATCGGAGTACCGGTCGATGATCTGAGCATGTGCCAGACCTGGACTCTTTGCGGGAGGAGGCGTTCCGCAATAGGTAGATATTCGCAGTGTTTGTATGATTCGAAAAAAGTCGTTGCTGCTGTGTCTGGGTGGTCACCAGCACATCATATGGTTGGCCATTCAACCCAGTCGACGTGGGCTAGAGAAGCAGTCAATTCGGTTCAATCGGTTAAGGACATTAGAAGCAGAGCAAAATGGAACCTCGACCCAAAAATGAAGGCTCAACTATGGTCTCAAGGGCTCAAAACTTAAAAGTCAAGGGGCTACAAAAGAAGTCCAGCCTCGGCCCCTCCGCAATGGTCGGTGATCACTGATGCGAGCTTCAAGGGGTCTCAACATGATTGCGCCTTCAGTTGACGTCGCAGACCCATGACATGCTTCAAGCTTGATTTTCGAGCAGACGATCCAAGCGCCGGTCCAGTGACCACTTGGCACTGACCACTGACCAGTGACAACTTGACAAGTCAATAGCGCCATGAGCCCCGGTTGCTTTGCGGGTTGTGAACTTGTGGTGGCTGTTCCCTCTGTCCATCGCGGCTGCAGGTACACACAGCGGCGCGGACTACAAAGTTGCACCGTTGCTCCGTTCCCCATCAGAGCAGGCGTTTGAAACACTGGTCATGATTGCGAGCCAATCAACGTGCATTCCCGCAATAACTTCATGGTGTTCCACCCCGCCTAACGTCAAATGGTCTCGGCTCTCCGTGATGTAAATCAGTTCCAACGTCTACGCATGCCTATCTCCGGAAGGAACACCTCAAGATTCAACATGTCCAATTCGCGTGCAATTGCTTTCTCTTTCTCCATGGGTCCTTGATCTCTCTCACCCCCGCCAACTGCCAACACGCGGAGTTCTGTCTGAATTGGGGAAACATGGGCTAATTATGTGGTTTTACACTTGAGGGGGGCATGTGCCGCGCCGGCAACCGAGCACGGCAGCCGGCATGGTACCCGGCACCGGCAACGTGCATCATCGATAGCAATTTGGCGGCGCCAGATGACGCTGGTCCTCGAAACCTTGCAGGGCTAGCATTATTTACGAAGTTGTAATAATATATCTACCTAACGTATACATGTACAATATTGTCAATCTTGGCGCGGACTACCTGCTCAAGTACGACTGTCAACCACGAATTCCCCATTCTCTGGCCAATCTTCTGGTGGACAAACTAGACTATAATGAGGTGCTAGACCCCGTGTGGTCTGATTTCTCTGCGCAGTCTACGTGCCTTGGAAAGAGCCAGGTTATATTAGACGATCGTATTGCAAGCCTTTGCCAATGAATATTGCGTCACGTTGCATCGAGACGGGCCTTGGAGTCCAAAAGAGGCAAGTCATCGATCGTGTAGCATCAAGTTCTTGCATGATATCGATCATCATTATCTAGTGGAAACCTGCCAAGTCGCTTTACCTTGCCAACAATCATAGATTCCTCTGGCATGCAATCATGAATGTTGAACCCAGGTGGAAAGCCATAATTGACTACAAAACAGCTGCGACGAGAATGGAAGCCTACTGAGCCTGGCCGTGTCCGTCACGCTTCTACTACGAGGCAATGTTCAAACTCATTAAACAACTGTCATATAATTCGATCACTATGTAGCTCCCTTTCAAGCATTGGACGCAAACAAGAGTGGCACGAAAAGGTGAGATGTATTTGCAAGCGGGGCCAGTAGTTGAGGTATAGTAAATCCAAACCATGACCTTTTACAGCTCCTACGTCGAGGACAAGACCGAAACTTTATCTATGTACAAATGACCCCAAATTCTCCATCTTCGTCTTAACATGACAGCACTTTAGTCCTTCGTTCACGCCTCATCAATGCAGCGACAGCAAGCAACACGGCTTCACTGCGCGGCAACTTGGCCATAAGCTCCTGCGTTGTCCATGGCATGGCGTTCAAGCAAAGCTTCTGTAATGCTGCTGTTTCCACGTCCATTCGCCTTCATCTCCTTGGCTGCCTGCTCAATGCCCAGCTGTCGGTCCGTCCACAAGGGCTCTTCTGTCTTGCCTTGTTCTCCCACGCCGATGAATCCGCCCTCGGCTGCCCATTGCGACGTGCGCTTGATGCCGAGACGACCCCAGATCTGGTCGACGGCTTCCACGAGCTCATCACGGTATTCCTTGGTGTGCCCGGGCGTAGGCGTAATGCGGAGCCTCTCCTGGCCAACGGGGACGGTCGGGTAGTTGATCGACTGCACGTAGATGTGGTAGTCTTGGAGAAGCATGTCGGACGCCGCCTTGGCCAGCTCAGCATTCCCAACTAGTATCGGGATAATGTGCGAAGGGTTGGGGATGACTGGAATGTCCCTGTTGTGAAGTTCCTCCTTGACAGCGCGCGTGTGTAACTGCTGCAGCTTGCGATCGCCGTCGTACTCCATTTGGTATTCGATAGATGCCTTGGCGCCAGCCATGGTAGCTGGCGGGAGCGACGTGGTAAAGATGAAACCGGGCGCCAAAGATCGGATCATGTCCACCAATTTTTCGCTGCCGGCAATGTAGCCCCCAACACATCCATAGGCTTTGCCAAGCGTGCCTGTGATGATATCAATGCGGTCCATGATGGTGCCTCGAGGTAAGCCCTTCTCATGAGCCTCCCAGTCAAGATGCTCGGCCACGCCAGCGCCCTGTGGCCCGTACATGCCGACGGCATGGACTTCATCCAAAAAGGTAATGGCACCGTACTTGTCGGCCAAGTCACAGATCTCTTCAATGGGGCCAAGAGAGCCACACATGCTGTATACAGACTCGAAAGCGATGATTTTGGGAACATGGAGAGGCAAAGAGGCAAGCTTGGCCTCGAGATCCGCCACATCATTGTGCTTAAACACAATCTTCTTGGTACCTGAATGGCGAATACCCTGAATCATAGACGCATGGTTCAAGCTGTCAGACAAGATGACACAATCTGGCATCTTGCTGCCAAGTGTCGCGAGCGTTGCATCATTGGCCACGTAGCAAGAGCTGAACACGAGAGCAGCTTCCTTGGCATGCAACTTGGCCAGAGTGCCTTCGAGTTCAATGGCGTGTCTATTGTGTCCAGAGATATTTCGAGTTCCACCGGCGCCAGCACCGTACTCGTCCAGTGTTTGCTTCATCTTGTTGAGAACCCGCTTATTTCGGCCCATGCCAAGGTAGTCATTGGCACACCAAACCGTGACCCGTTCGTCCTTGTTTGCCATGTGGGCGCGAGGAAATTCTTTAGCAAGACGATTGATGTTGTTGAAGTAACGGTAAGACTTGTCATGGTGTTTCTTGTCCAGCTCGGCAGTGTAGAAGCCCTCGTAGTCGAACTTGCCAATGGATGCGTTGTGTCCGAGAGCGTGGCGCACTATATACAGCATGATGATCAGTACGTGAACTTGGCGCATTTGGAGAACAATTCTGCATCTCAATACGCACCATTCTCATGACCTTCGATGATAGGCGCGTCAACAGTCCTGGCCTGCGAAAGCCGGCTGGTATGAATGCGAGCCTTGCTGGCCTTGGTGTGGCTGGAAAAGGCACGAAGTCCTGTTGCAGCAACACCAGTTCTGGCCGACTGAACCGCCATGGCTTGGCCCATGACGGGGCAGCGATGAGCGAGGACCTGAAGATTGGACATAGTACCTCCGCAGTGCGACGGCTTTGGCCGGGCTGACGTAGACAGAGCACGGAGACTGGCAGGCGAGGCGGCCTTCAAGAAAGGACACATGGCCTTGGACTGGCGAAGAAGCGAATCCATCGTTGCTTGGAGTTTAATTGTCCAAGGCGTAATAAGCTGTAGCGGATTGTAAGGCAGGCCGAAGTGTGTCTCAGGGGCTTCTCAATGGATTTGCGACTGACGATAACCCAACAGGGGGTTTCCAAACTGAATGCGGAGAATCCCGACCTGATGAATGTGGGACACTGCAGCGGCTGAAGTACGCTGGGAAGCCAACGTTGGGCGCGTCTAATTCGACTCGCAAGACCTTGCAAAGCGATTCTCAAAATCTTCAAGATGAAGTGTCGAGATGTGAGACGTCGGGGGGGGACTCAGGAGGCCTTGAGGTGTGTCGGCAAGGGAACGACGGGAACTGGCTTTTCGCCCCAGAAGCCAGCCTCATAGGCTCATCGTCAGCTGAAGGCCCCACTCTCTACGCATTTGATCGACCCCATTGGCTGATTGGCATTAAACGGCTCACAAGTTTCACGTCTAAAGTTCATCATGCCGCCGGCGGCCGGTTACTCTCTAATGCCTCGACTCTCATTGGCCAACAGCCCGACAGGCTCAGCCGGGCACCCGGCTGCAACAGGTTCCGGGCACTAGAAAGTTAGAAACACATCTACGGAGTACAATAGGTACAAGTTTACAACCGTACAATATTACTCCGTACTGTGTTGCTTACGTACAGTAGCCTATGAGGACGACAAGTTGTGACTCGTGAGACGATCCACGGATTCTGAAGACATCATGAGGATGCCACAGGCCGACCAGACCTTCGATCCAACTTTCTCATTAGTAAAGCTAAGCTGGACTAGTTACTTAGGTCCCTCACCCGAATTTTCTGCCGAGTAACGTTCTACTCTGCTCTCTGAGCCAGGCTGCTAACCGGCCTTACCACCGCTTGGCCACTGCTCTCAAGCTCAGTGACTTCGCTGTATTGGTAGCGTTCGTGCCCTATGGCTAGTCATTGGGGCATCTTATTGAACCAGAGATATTCGAATTGAGTTTTATTACCGGTCTCACGACGTCTTTAAGCAAGTAGAGAGCTGTCATCACAGGATATCACAGGGGTGTACAAGCTGGCTGCGCCCATTCTTTCTGCAACTGTCATGTACACTGAGTGATCGCGCGCTTATTGCCAACCAAAATCGTAGAGACACAGTGATGTTAATTATATGAGTAATCATTTTACGAAAGAAATGGCCATAAACTTGAGGCACGCCGAGAACAAAGCGGTGTTGCTCAGGTGGACGATAGTGAAGCGCACATGTATGAGGCAGCCGAGGAAGGGTATCATATAAGTAAATGTATGAGTATTTGCGTTCATGACGTATTGACCAGCCAAAGGCATTATACCGGAAACTTACGTCGCACAACTCACCGCGAGCAATAGGAATAAAACTCGACGATCGAACATCAGATTGATCTTTTCGAGTGGCAGCATGGTATTTCTGTATATTTACTTGCTTTATACCAGCTCTTCAAGTCAGTATTGATAGCCCGATACACAGGACACAGCAGTCCTCGTCTCCATCGGCTCATCTCTTTTTGACCTTGCTAACACCCAATAATGTTATTCAAGTCATTCTAATTCGATCTGTGCCATCTCTCCGTCTCGTCGTCTTCGCCACCTTGCAGTCGTCATAGCTGCCTTTCATCTCAAGGAAGTCGCCTATCATCGCATCACTCAATTCCGGCGTCGCTAGCATACAAACAATCATGTCATATGCATTGTAACTATCCCAGTCGTCTTCAACAGAAGCCATGGCGAAGAACCAAAATACATGACAGAGGAATGTAGAGGAAAGGGCATTTCAGGCAGGCACGTGCCAGACTCTCTCGAGTCTAAGACTAGCTGCATTTTCCAACGTCGAGTCAAGAAGGCATGCAATGTTTTGTTCGGTACTATAGAATTCCGCCTTTAACGAAGCAAATCAAGAGAGCACGTAATTCCAGGCTCTATACAATGTACACCCCCATCTGTGTAAAGAATAAGCTGCATACATACTTCAAAGCAAGGACATTTGCTGAATGCAATGATCCATATGCATCATCCGTCAATTGACCATAGCCTATACATCCAAAAGAACCAAGAGAGCAAGCTGTGTCTAGTATTATGTTACGAACTCCCGCCCGCCATCGACGACGGCCTACTACTCCTCACTTGCGCCTGAAACTCGTTTCGCGGCATTTCCTTCAACTCATCCATCGTCTTGGTCAATTCATCAACGTTCATACGAGCGAGAAGTTCCGGTTCCAAGACCCCAGATATCAATGCAACGACAAATCTGTCATTTTCAGCCAAATCGATCAGCGTACTCCAATGCCTACTGTCGGGCAGGAAGCCGAGGTTGAGGCCCTGGCGAGTCGTGTGGATCGAGTCGGTGATCTTGTCCAGGACTTCGGCTAGCGTGGCTTCCGGGTACGTGGGATGCCGTTGTAATACCCCGTCTAGTTTCTCGACCATCTTAGCTCGAAATTTGTCTTTGAGAGGACACTTGATTGAGGTGCTGAAGGGATTTTGTTTGTCTTGCGTTTGTGCTTGTACTGGCGGTCTTGTGGACTGGGGATCGTTGGGTTCGGAAGCCGCTGAAGGCTTTGGTGAGTCGCGCGCGTCGTGGCCGAAATATGTTTGCGCTCCGGGAATGGGCATCAAGGGTGACGAATGCTGTATGCTTGCCTGGAGAGGAACGATTGGTTAAGGAACATAATCTCGCAAACAAATAGGAGAACATACTTTAGAAGCAGCAACATATATAACATCTTGAGCAGGAGCAACTGCAGGAGCAAGCATAGGAAGTGAAGATGGCCTCGCGGCTGGCGTGGCTCCATTTGTGCCAGTTGGTCGCATTGGTGATTCGGCCAAAAATTGGAAACCGGCCGCGCGGCGTAACTGACCATCGGTAACGGCCTCGTTCAATTTCGGAGAAGGAATGGCTACAAATGCAGCAGATACGTTATGAGCTGCATTGTTTGGGCCGGGTTTCGTGGACTGAGAAGATGGATGGTCGGTTAAGTCTTTCAACCTCTGAAATTCCTCAGGGTTGCTGTGCCGAAGCTGATGCATTCGGACCATGTTGTCGGCCTCTCTTTGCTCTTCTAGAGACAAGGGCGCCTTTTCATCCTCCTCCTCATAAGTATCTGTGGAAATAATTTCTCGAATAAGACCATCAGAGCCGCTGTGAAGAATTAGTTGGTCAAGGATACTGTCCTGTCCAATGTAGCTCGTCAAATCTTTCGGTGGTGCCTCAATGACGTCGTGCTTCATCAAATCGAGTCTGTTGTTGCCCCAGCTGATGGGATTCTTCTTGTCCACGACCCGCGAAGCAAGTTGCGCTTTGAACACCGAACTGGCATGCAGATCGTGCTCGAAGGTGCCGGCAGTGATAAAATGATAAACGGTGACTGGTTTTGTTTGACCAATCCGATAGGCCCGTCCCACGGCTTGTTGTTCATGCACTGGGTTAAAATCAAAGTCAAGGATGACCACACGGTTCGCTCCATGGATGTTGAGACCGACACCACCAGCCTTGGTCGATATCAAGGCAAATTCGGCCTGACTGCTGTTGAATGTTTTGATCAAGTCCTGCCGTTTTGCGATTGGAAACCCCCCATCCAGTCGCTCAAACTTTCTTTCCTGTTTGTTAAAAAGTAAGGTCAAGTAGTTCAGAGTAGGGATCGAATGAGTGAATACAAGCACTTTATCGCCTTCGGTTCGAGCGTGATCCAAAATTTTGATCAGCATTTCAATCTTAGTAGACGAAGATGGGTCACCCCAACTATCACCAAATTCATTAACAGTTTTTGTTACAAGGGGCTCAGCAAGAGCCGGCGGCTGTGTCTTGGTCTCGGTCCTATACATTTCTGCGAACGCAACAGGATGAGCGCAGATCGTCCTAAGCTTAGTCACATGATCAAAAAATGTGGTTTGCTTGGTTGTAGCTTGCGTCATTCTTTCGCGAGCGTCTGACAAGTAAAGGTTATATAGTGAGACCTGCAAAGGCTGTGGCGCGACACACAAAACAAACTCCCGCTTTGGTGGCAAGTCCTCTTCCATGCAGCTCTTGATCGTGGCTCGATGTACCTTTGGCGCAACTGTTTGCTTCAGGACCTGTAGCATTTTCAGGGCCCTGCGCTTCTCGGAGCCAACGCTTTCGGCGCTTAGGCCCTGCTGGATGGGATTCGCATAGATGGAGCGAAATTCGGTTAATGGGCCCAGGTAATTAGGCGCTACCCAGTCGATCATACAGTGGTATTCTTCAACCTTGTTGGCCAGAGGTGATCCAGTCATGGCAATCCTGCTCTTAGTTCGAAACTGAGAACACACAGCGTGAGCCTGTGTGTCGGGGTTCTTCAAGGTGTGAGCTTCATCGGCAACAACCAGATTTGGCGTCTCAAAGAAAATGCTTTCACGCGCTCCACTGTAGATCTGTTTCAGCATTGTATAACCGATCACCAAGACGCCGCCGTCATGTGACCATTGTTCAGCTGTGGCCACGCGCTCCTCACCAGACATGGTTGAATCGATAGCATATGGGCCACCTAGGATTCTGTCAACATCCCATAACAACAACTCATCAATCCAATTGTTGACCAGTCCAGCGGGACAAAGGACCAGTGTCTTGGATTCCTGAAGATCACTGGGTATTTGTGATGCAGTGCTCGGGTCCAACGATCTACTCGCTTCTTGAATGGCCACGAGGAGTGTGATGACTTGCATAGTTTTGCCGAGACCCATACTGTGCGCTAAAAGACATCCTTGACGAAGAGCTGAATCTTGAATGATCTGATTCCACATGAATCGGACACCCTCAATTTGATGATCTTTTATACGGTTACCGAGGTACTGATTGATATAAATAAATGGCTGATCGTCCTGCTTAGATTCGTTGATGATGAGGCGGGACTTATCGCGGGACATTATGGCAGCGCTGCCCAGATTGGCGCGAAGACGAAGACGGCGAGCCTCTAGCTCCTCAGCGCGACGCTTCTCTCGTTCACGAAGGTCTACGGCATCTTTGTTTTGAATGATTTCTTTCCGTACAGATCTTCGCACGTTGACAACAGGCGTGCTTTCGCCTTCCGCGTCGCCGCTTATGCCTTCAACATCAGACACGTCTTCGCGCCAGATCTGTTTGTCTTGAGGAAATAGTGGCGCCATCTGAGTCAGAAAGTCGTGCCAAACCGCCCAGCTAGTTTCACCTCGTTGAGTCCTCAGTCTCTGAATCGAAGCGGACTTCAGATCGACCAGCCTCGATTCTTTCAAGTTTCTGACCTTCAAAAAGCATAGAAACAGTCTTGATACATCAAAGGCGACAGTATCTGGACCGTTCTCCGCAAGACGACTAAGGTCTTGAATCGGAGAGCTAATGTATCTCGCAACTGTCAAGTTGAAGGACTCTTCAACCCCATTTTTCCCCACAAGCTCAAGGACAGCAGACCGTCTCGAATGTCCTAATCTCCAGAGGAGAGAGATTACCAGTGCATATCGCTCTTTCTGTTTCGACCAATGGCCGGGTTTGTGACTAGCAATGCGCCTGACATCGTGATACTTCGCTGGCCATGACAGAGCTTTTGTTTGCGAGGGCGGCTCCGGCTCCGGCTCCGGCTCCGGCTCCGGCTCCGGCTCCGGCTTCGGCTTCGGCTCCGGCTCCGGCTTGTTGCGCTTCGTTACTATACTTTTCGATTCCGGGTCAACAAGTGTGGCACGGGGCCTTTTAGGAGCGCCAACATTTGCGTCGCCAATGTTTGGTTTTCCCACCGGGGAGTTGGGAACGCTAGAGTCAATTTGTGTCAAGTCGATGTAGAGGGGAGATGCAGGGTCCATGACTGGGCTCTGGGATCGTTTGATAGGCACAGTAGGAGAGAACTGTGCTAGCGCAACGTGGGGGGCTGCCTCATCCACCGGACCGTCGTCAACGATGAAACTCTCATCATCAGAACTTGTCAAAATCTCCTCATCCGATAAGACTTGTCCGAGTTTGCGTTTGAGAGGGGTTTTTTTTGTGAGCGGAGCCATCGACTTTGGCGGTTTTGCAGGTGCGAATCTCGAGCTCAAAATGTCGGCCAGCCATGATTGATACAATCGATCTTCCACGCTCTGTTCCAAGCACTTTGCTTGCAGACGGAGGTGTCGCTCTCTTTCCCAGGCTTGCTCCATAATTTCCGCCCGGAGCGTCTTGATTCTGTCATCACACCTTTTGGCTTCTTTGGCAGCTCTCACGAAAAGCTCAGTTTTCGTGCCACGCCTAGACGCATCTTTCCACAGAGAGTTCGCTTTGCGACAGTACTTTGGAAGCTTTCTCTCATTCCAATCTTTTTCTACTCCCCAAACCTCTTCATCCAGAATTTGTTGAACCTTTTCCGACGATAGGAGACTTGAGCTTGCTTGAAGCTTTTTCTTTACTTCAGCTTGTTCCATTTCCATCTCGTCTCGCGTTTCCTTGTCCAGCTCGTCTGGCAGGTCATCAAGTTCCAGGATCTTGTCCGAATCGCTGAGAGAACCACTTAATTCAACGAGGCCCGCGCCGCTATCCAAAGCATTCATGTTGCGACTGTTTTTAACGAGCAGACGCCTCATCAGTTTGTCGATGACCTTTCTTTTTCCAGGAGGGAATCTGGTAGGCACCGCAGTGCGAATTGCCTTTCCTTCTCCGTGCAATTGGCGTGTTAGTGATATACGTGGTGATTTCACATGTCTCACATGAATGACCCCTGTCCCTAGATACGCAAACTTGCCCTCGCTGTCATGCAAAGAGGCGGAGTCTTGAGTACCAAGGAGGGGGTCTGCTTCATCATGACGCAAATTGTCAGCTTCAGTCGGAAGAGGAACGGGTAATAAGTTGACCGGCTGTTCCTGTAATTGCTGAGGCGCGACTCTTTTCCTCTTCAACTGATTTGACGGAGTGCGACCCTCGGCAATGGCTGAAGGCAAAGAAGTCTGTGCTGAGATGTTGGGTATTGGCGGCTTGTCACCGACGACGCCCTCGGTCCGCATACCAGGAGGATCCCCAGGGTTATCATGAGAAGTAAGAGGGTTAGGCTTCGGAGTTGTGGATGCAAAAGTAGGCGTGACGACGGCTGGTTCGTCTGCTGCCATTGGTTTCTGCAGTATCAGAACGGCATTCGATTGCGGAGTAGTTCGCATAGACGTTGATGTCTCTCGAACATGGTCATGCGATTGCCGCTCTTCACTTTCGCGTCCGTCAAAATGGTTTATCTTCCACTGCTGAAATAATCGGCTTCGACGCCGCAGCTTCATGACGGCTTCGCCCAAAGCATTCTTGTGCTTGAGAAGCCTGACATTCAGGGTTTGGTAAAGTTCATTGCGCAGATCATGCCCGCTGGCTTCTCCGACAAGATCGTATGTTAGTAGACTGTGCCCATCGATCTCATTTTCTCGAATTCTACTAGCGAATTCTCTGAGGTCGCGGGAGCAGGGGCGAGAAGAAGAGCAAAGGCACAATATTACAGCATCCTCATCCCATAGAAAGGGATCTGTATGCCGGGTGTCCTCCATGGACTAGTGACATCGAGAGACCCCGAACCAATGCTCTGATCAATCAGGCGTGTCAGCAAGCCTCAGTGAAGATGAAACGCGAAACGCGAAAAGGTAGATATGGAAGCTCTCACTCTGAAACCAAGGTAGACCTGCGACGATGGGCAGCCAATGTGAGAAGCAAGACCAAGAGAGTAAACTTGAACATACCTGGAACTTCGCGAGTTTCAGCGGCCACCGTTGATGATCCCCTGGCCAATAGTGACTCTAATGTTTGCCTCGGAAATCCAGCATATAGTACTTGGGAACCAGATCGATCAAGCAGCGTCTCTGCACTTCATCTTTGTTCTTGTGACCTTTATACGTAGTGATGAATCTGCCAAGCATGGAAGTCGGTGCATTGCTGGGTGGTTCCACTTGTTTACAATTCAGTGCCACGGCCCACAGTGGGAGATGAGTGTAAGTTTAGTGGAGTTACGAGTGCACGTGATGATGCGGAGTCGATGCGCGATGAAGCAAGAATTTTCATCTTTGACCCTCATGTACATAGGTACCTACCTAGGTACCTACCTACCTGTCAATGGAAGCAATCAACAAACGAATTGGGGTGTGTCTGGTACGATCCCAGTTGATGCGCATTGCATTGGGGAGAGATGCAATAGCAGCCGCGAATCAATTCCATATCCTGCGCCTTGTCCATCGCCAACATCTTTTCTAAGTTCTTCGCTTTTGATTCTTGAGTGCTTAATGCCGAGTGGCCCCGCATTTCGTCATCAAGCGAAACGTTGATGAGGGGCGAAGCGATGCGATTCCATTTGTGCCTCATGCGGCATGCCAGGCTCATTCATTCATAGGCTCAACGGTGTGAACATCGTCCCATTGCTCCGATCAGCCGCATCGACTTCGGCTTAGGGAAATAAGAGAAGAAAAGGAGCAGAGAATCGAAGGATAAGATGAGGGAGAGCATGCCCCCGCCCCTGACGAGTGTCGAGCGAGCGACTCTTGCGCAAATCGTCAAGGACTGGGCGTCTGGTCACGGTCTCGTAGTCAGACCGCCGCCTGCGGTGATTGCGGCAGAAGCAGATCCCGCCCAGATCGCTTCGGTGCCCGCGCCCGTGACGCTATTCCCGAGTGGTTTCCCCAGAAACGCCTTCATACAAGGCCTGGCAGCACAGAAGGCGTACAACGAATTATACGCTGCCGTGAGCAGAGACGAAACATTCCTGGCAGACATTGTGAAGCAGTACGTTGTCTGTACAGCGTCTTTCATACGGATTCTCGCCCTCTACTGACAATCCTCTCACCAGGGTGTCCGATGAATTTGTTCAGAGCCTGTGGAAGGTCCACCAGGATGTCAAGTCGGAGGGCTACACACAGGTGAGGGCCTAGACGCATCTATTTCTCTGCAAGCAAATCGAGACGATGAAATAATAGGGGTTCTGATGTCCAAGTAGCCGCTGTCGCTGGGTCTGTTTAGGTCGGACTATATGGCTCACGCAGACGCCTCTATGCCCGCTGAAGATCAGCTGAAGCAAGTAGAATTCAACACAATTGCCTCATCATTCGGCGGCCTCTCGGTTCGCACGGCACAACTACACTCGTATCTGGCCAAAACTACCTATCCCTTTCTGCAGCAGCCTGTTCCCGACGGCACGTTAGACTTGCCGGAGAATAGGGCCGTCGAAGGACTCGCCGGTGGCTTGGAAGCTGCGTATAACGCATACGGTGCTCCTGAGGCTGAGCACACCAAATGCATCATCTTCCTGGTTCAAGGAGACGAGCGCAACGTCTGGGATCAACGCCACCTCGAATATCAACTCGCCAAATCTTCGCCAGCCATTCCAGTCTTTCGCTTGGCGTTTGCTGACATCATGAAGTACACTACCCTGGCCCCGACAGAGAAACGCCAACTTCTGTACAACAGCCCAAGTAACCCAGGGGTAAAGCATGAAGTCGCCGTGGTCTACATGAGAGCAGGCTACGGTCCTGGTGACTACCCAAGCCACGAAGCTTGGGAGGCCAGATACCACCTCGAACGCTCTCACGCCGTCAAATGCCCCTCGGTCTTATCACAGCTGGCTGGAACGAAGAAAGTGCAGCAGGTGCTGGCCACTCCTCGCTCTTCAACCGAGGCATCAGTTTTGAGCAGGTTCATTCAAGATAACACTCCCTCGGCCACGGAGCTGTGGAAGACTTTTACGAACATTTACCCAATGGACGAATCCGAGGTTGGACTGGCGATGCGTAAAATGGCGCTTGATCCGGAACAGTGCGAGAAGTACGTACTAAAGCCACAGCGAGAAGGGGGCGGCAATAATATCTATGGCAAGGCTATCCCCAACTTTTTGAAGTCAACATCAGCGTCTTCTTGGGGATCCTTTATCCTGATGGAGCTTATTAAGCCTCAAACGCAGCGAAACTTGATTCTTCGCAATGGCAAGATCGAGGAGGGTGATGTCATCAACGAGTTGGGAGTCTATGGTGTTTGTCTGTGGAACCATCAATCAGGAGAGATTCTCCATAATGAGGAGGCCGGTTGGTTACTTAGAACGAAAGGCGACAAAAGCGAAGAAGGCGGCGTTGCGGCTGGCTACGGATGCATGGACAGCGTGGCGCTGACGTGAAGATTATGGGGGGGTGTTGATGGAACGCCTGGGGCAAGAGTCTGCACATGCGAGTAGTCGGAGGGAAACAAGTCGTGATATAATTGTGAGAAAACAATGGGATTACATTAACCTGACATCGGAATCCTCCTCTTGTTGTTCTTGTAGCAGAAACTCCGCAGGCCGCGTTATGGGCCCTGGCTAAAATACATGAGGCAAGCTGACAATGGCAACGGGACACTTGAACAGCAGAGTGTCTATTTCGTTTGTCAACTGCATTTGCAGACTTTTTATCGCCACCGCCTGTAATTCATGTCACATAGGATTCATAAATTGTGTCCCATGAGGCTTTACCCTTCGTGATGATGCTCCTGACTCTCCTGACTCTCCTGACCATCTGTCTGGGGTCTTTTAAGTACTTCAATATTTCCTGTCGAAAAACGCAGGTCAGAGCAAGTCTTGCAAAGCTTCCATAGGGATTAGAGAACCGCGTACGCTGAGTGATGTTCAAGGCCGTACGCGTTTGACCTTCTTTGTCTTGATAGTTCCGCAAGGACGCTTCGCCTTCAACAAACACCAGCGTGCTGGTTTCAGAGGTGTCAGTCACAATATACGGGTCAAATACACCCAGTCCGCCTTGTTATGGAACTTGAATCGAACCAACCCTCGGATCTCCGAGAGAATCTTGAATGAGAAAGGCCAGCATCGAGACGGGTAACGTACCCCTTGGACAAGCTCAGCATGTAGTCCCTTCGAGGACCCTCGACGAAATTGGTGACTTTAAACCAGCTCGTCTGGCGGTTGTCTTTGGTACCATGATTGCTAGCGACGGCGTACTTGATCATCTCCTTTCCAGTGCTCGTCGTGAAGACCTCAGGCGTGTCGGCGAGGTTGCCAATAATGGAGATGCGGGCGATAGATCGAGGAGTCGACGTGCTGAACGAGCGGGCTGCGCCGACAGAGGCGGCGGTCGCGCGACGGAACAGGAAGGAAGACATTTTGGCGGACGGGTTGGTTGAAGAGAATCGAGCGAAGGGGTCGCGCTTTGAATGGACTGAGGCGTTATTCGATTGCGATGCTGCGTTTGGCTTGTGTTGAGAGAATCTTTGCGCGTCGTCAGAAGGCTGAGGGAGCTGGTCACACATGCTGGTTGGCGCGTTTGCTTTGCTTCCCTTCCGAGTCGAAGTTCCGATGGATTGTTGTGGGGCCAGCGCCTGCCCAGTCGCGTAGGTACCTACCTCTCCGTACACCTCAGGTACAACTTACAAGTATACTCTAACTCAGGCCGGACTCGGTAATGACTTCTCACGTCCTGAGAACTTCAAAGAAGCTTGGCGTCGTGGACTCGTGGGTTCTCAACTTCTCACTGCTCAGGGCGCATATTGCAAGTCGAAACTACGCAAAGCCGTCGTCGATGATTGCAACCACGCAGAACGACGAACTGGGAATGCAGATCCTGATTCTTTGTCGCTCGTCAGATTTGACCCCGACTTCATCAAGTGCCTACGGCCACGAGTGAGCGTCAACGTCACCAGGTTGTATCTATCTATTCACCCAACCGCTGTATATTGGACCACCCGATTCTCTACACCTCTGTACCTTGCGACTCATCTCGATTTCCTGATACTTACCATGTCGTCGCCGTCGTCGCCGCAGCCATAATAACACCTGGCGTCTCCAATTGGCGAACAAAGACTTTGTTGTCAGGTAGCTCACGAATTCGTTGGATGGGCCGATCGTCTTTCACATCAAAACTGGGTTTCATGTGGCTTCACGGCCCGGACGGGCACCAACGCCAGCTGAGCTATCACGACAATGTCGTAACTCGTTACCGGCTTGATGTCGAGCAGACACTCATGTTGTTTCTATCGCGGACAGAGAACTTGTTGCTCATCTGCAGTGTGCGTACGATGCAGGCTGTGATTCGCCACAGAACGCCACAATGGAGATGTACCGGCAGTGCGACTTCCCGATTTGGGTGTGAATAGAAGCCTCAATGGAGGGTTCAATAGAGTCAGCTTCAAGATTTGGCAAACTCCAAACGGTCAATGGTCTCTTGTAGCTCTTCAGCCAAAATACTCTACGACGGGTACATCCGCAAACCGCAATTTACAGCAATGACAAGGAACAGGTAACAGGAATACGTATACGGCCACGATACAATAACACAGTATTACAGTCGTGCGAGTCTGATGCTAGTCCTGACTCCTGACCTCCTTTTTGTTCGTTGCTTTGGCCTTCGATCTGCAGTATGATGCTGTTTGCTGGCTATTGACAGGCCTTCTGTCTATTGGTTTGTTGTCTGGGACCTTATTGAGAAGCGCTCAATGCGCCAATTCACCCATCTCTTGCCGCTGGCCATGTGCTATAACAGGTATTTTCAGGTCAGTAGTGGTATCACAGTCATTAGAAATATGAATGGCATCAGGTTCTATCTGCTTTTGATGTTGTTGCCTACCAAGGCTCAAAAAGGCATTGACGTCTGCCATGTTGTGATACGATTACCACAGGGACTGTCTAACCAGTCTTAGCAAAAAAGTTGCACAGAAACTTCCGAGAACTAGATGCATCTTCGATGGTGTTTGTCTTGTTCCCTTCTTCCATGTTGACAGTCATCTTTTCGTGTGGAAGCTGGAAGTGATAGCCTCCTTTATAAGCTCACATTCTCCCCCTATCGTCGACTACTCTGCCCCTGCGAAGTCAACTTTTTCTTGTCCTTTTTCATGATACTCAAGTGATGGAGCCATTCATTCTTACGAATTGGCTCGACCCCCGAGGCACCTCCGCCGTCGTCGCTGTGGTCGAACCGTTGCCTCCTTTTACTGATCCGTCACTCACGGCAAATTTGGTGTGTCGAGTGCTGTTCTCCATCATTGCGAACCTTCTTTGTCTCGTTCCTCTCCGACTACTGTACCGGAATGGAGAGTTTGCCGCAGTGGTGTTCATTCTGAACGTTCAGGTTAAGAATCTCGACACGATTGTGAACTCGTTGATCTGGAGAAATGATGATATCAGGTCCTGGTGGCCAGGCTTCGGCTGGTGCGATGTTAATGTCTACATTCAGAACATCAGCATTGGGTTGTTCGTCACCTGTTTGCTGGCAATTGTGCGAAACTTGGCCCGGCAAGTCGGTTTAATGCGAGCCAATGCCCTCACGATCCAGGAACGACGTCGTCGCAACTTGTGTCAGGCGCTCATCATCTTTCCCTTTCCCATTATTCAACTTGCCATGACATGGCCTCTTACGTCTCAACGATATCTTGTCGGCACCCTTATCGGATGCCACTGGAATCCTCATCTTTCCTGGCCCTTTTTGGTATTTTTCGTGCTTCCGCCGCCCATCTTCGCTCTGATTACGGCCGGCTATGCAGGTGAGTTCCACCGACGAGATGTTGTGCTCTTTTCAGAAACGAGCCCTCCCGTTCCATCATGGTCTAACACAGCGTCCCTCGTTATTCAGTTCTGATTTACAAGCGGTTTCGAAAAGTCGCGAAAACAACTGCGACGGCACTCTCAAGCAATCGCATCGCGCAACAGAGAAGCCAGCGCGCGAGACGGAGGCTGTACCTCATGGTCATCTCTATACTTATCCCCTTTTTGCCCGTGGTTGTGGCATTGGCTGTGTTCAACATCTTGCAGATGAAGATGAACGGTGTCTTGCCGTACGACTATAATAAAGTCCACAATCATGAACTGCCAATACCTTGGAGCACGGTCGTTCTAATGCCTTCGAGCCAAATCAGTTGGGCTTTGATGGTTAACTGCTACATCCCCATCTTGACGTCTATACCCATCTTTGTGTTCTTTGGGATGACCAAGGACGCCATCAATGACTACCGGCGTATCGCTCTCTTTTTCGGGTTGGGTGTCCTGTTTCCTAGTCTTAGACAGATGTACGACCCCGACAAGTCTTTCACAGTGGGAGATAGCTCATTCGGCTCCCGTCAAACGCAAAGCACTGTCTGGTTAGTGGCTATCCTCAATCCTCGCTATGCACATGAGATTACGTTACTCACATTACATCTAGTGCACCGTCAGAGGCAGAATTGCTTGGCTCTCCAGTGTTGTCTAGCCATCATGTTGTGCTCGGCATGCAGAACATGAAGAGTCATTCTAGTCCAAATTTTAGTAGTCATGATACCGTTCACACAGGGCCCATACCTACAATGGCAACAGAAACGATGATGACAACAAGAATGCCCGGCCACAACCCGCTACTGTTCAGCACCCGACACAATCTATCAATACCTGGCTTCATGCGGAATTGCTTTGCACGAAGCAAGATTCCGGCGAAAGACGCAGAACACGGGACTTGCTCCGATCCTGACAGGTCTTTTTGTGTCCTCGAACAGTCGCATCAGCTATCCGGGCAGCCCTCTGTACATACCAACGTTTGGTCTGAGGATCCGGAGCCTAGTTCGTTGGGGTCTTCAAAGTACATGACAAATTCGGTGGCTCGTGGTGTGCAGGTTAAGACCTTCTTGTCACGAGAAATCTAGTTGATAGTGATTTAGTGGTGCAGTCGGAGAGTATGGATTCCCCTTTTAAGCTAGTTTGCTACGCTTTATTCTCTCTACATATTATAAATTATAATCGGTGCAAGGTGGGACGCTTCAAATCTGTTTATGGTTGATCGGTTTGTAGATTTACTCTTTACTCTGTTCTTCAATCCAATTGACGCGGTTGGTGTCTATCCGTTTCTTCAAAAATTCACAAGGACCTTCCTCTCTCATTCATCAGCAAACTGAAATTGTTTCCTCGTGTATGTTGTTGATCCGTCACGGAGTCCACACAAGGGGGGCGAGTATGAGCCCCCTGTTGGATTCATGGTGCGCTTATGCACCGAGGACTGAAGAAAGTGCTCTTACTAGCCACTCTACGTATACGCAACTAGAACCGACACTTGAACAGAGATATCGCATTGATATAACATTATGCATAGAGTAGGGAAGCCCTCCAGAGTACATGCCTACTGTGAGGATCGGATATCCATGCCGACCCGACCAAAAGGTCTGAACACTAAGCTGGTACTCAGCTTATTAGTGCGGGATATATAAATACAGCGCAACGGGCAGAGCTGCAAGAGAGAGGTACAGTAGCCGTCACACCCACTACCACTTTGTCCAGGTATTTCTAACACCCACCCCCCGCGATTAGATAAAAAAGGAGGCAAACTGTTGGATTGGCAGGAGAATCAAAGATTTATGCCTAAACGACGATGCATTCTCCCAAACACTGAGTCAATGATCGCATTCTCGGGGTAGCTGACGATACATGTCTGAAAAAGGGGATGAGAAAGGTGGCTTCGGCTTGGGCCTTGAAAGTTGAGGCAGAGCAGTTTGGGAAATGGGGCGGCTGAAGCCAATCAACGTGCGTGCACTTCAGCCAATATGTTGGACTTAGAACTGCTCATTCGTACGAAGAGAAAAGAACGACAATCAGATACCTAGCATAGATGTATGTCAGTCAGGGAACAAGTATGCTGCGACTATGGTTTGATCAATGTCGCTTTAATTATTTGCCATCTACCCTAATTCGCTCCCCTAGTGCTCCAGTGTGCTGTGGTATCAAAAAAGAAAAAGATGGTTGCTTTAACCCAATAAAGGAGAACAAAAAAGGAAGGCGAATATCTAAAGCCTCCGACCGTTTGAATATTTAATAATGTAAGAATTAAGCCAGCCTCGTCAAGTGAGTTGGACCTTGGTAGTGAAAAGAAGTACCTAATTGAGCTTCGTCATGAGTTGAAGAACAAAAAGGGTACGGGAGAAGCCAGCGGGTCGATCCTGCCTCATCGAGAAGACCCGCCACTGGCCAGGCACCCCGAACGGCCATCGGTGCGGCGAACATGTTTGACAGAATCATTTTGCAATCCTCTGCATTCTTCGCATTGCCTCCCGATGAGCTTCCAGCATGTCGCCATTTCTCATGCGCTCGTCGAAAGCACGGTCAACATGCTCTTTTTCTCGCCTCTGCATCTCTCGGCGGTGTGCCTCGGCCTCCTTCTGGCCCATGAGCACGTTGCGTTGCATCTCAATGTTGCGCTGAATCTCGGCTTCTCGTCCACCAACAAGTACGTTCGCTGAACCGAAAGGAGTCTCCCGCCCCGAATTCATCATGATCGGAGTTCCTGATCGGAGGTCCTGCTGTACCGATTGACGGAAGTTTGCTAATTGGGCTTCTCTTGCAGCAAAAGAAGGCAAAGGCGATGATCGCATAGTCTGAGACTTGTTTGCCAGACTATTGCTGCTGTCTTGCCGATTAAGAGAGCCAGCGTGCGCCGTCGCGGGCAGAACTGAAGAGCGTGATAATGACATCATGCTGCTCTTACGCATCATCTCTTTTCGTTGGCTCAGGGGCACGTCGTCTGGATCGGACAAGATGGGAGCTGCAGCATACAGAGGGTAATTATGGAGTGAGCCTGCATCACCACCGGGCCGTTGGCTTACAAAAGGCGGCTCCGGGGTATTCGACAGCAGATTCCCGTAAGATTTTCTTCGCAGGAACATCTCCCGTTGCCCGATCAAAGTCTGTGGATTCGCGTAAGAAACAACGCCTGAAATGGGTGATCGACTGGGGGCCGAGGCAGAAGCGGAGACAGAAGCCTGTGATCTTGTATCGTAAGCGGCCACGGATGATTGTCTAGAAAGAGATTGTGGTATTTCTAGACATTCTGTGGCAGTCGCATCCTCGGTGGACTCGTCGATGGGTTCCTCAGCGATCGGCATGAACGTGGATGACGAATGTCGCAGTCCAGAGGGCGTCTTTTTGAGAGCTGGTGAAGGCGGAGCTGTCGGTAATCGTGGCAATCGTCGCTCAAGAGGCGAGTCTCGTCCGGTGTGAAGTATTGGGCTTACAACACTGGAAACGGGAGGCATCTGTATTTGTTGCTTCGGTGGTTGCCTTGAGACGCTCTTAGGGCTCTCAGGTTCCGAGACCTTGGAGGCAGACCTTCTCACATCCGATGGATGACCGCCGATTCCTGCGGTCTGCTGAAGTTCTTCAATATTTACAGAAACAGGTCTTTCCTTTGGCTCGCTCGCTGTCTTTCTCGCCCTCGCTAGTGGCAAAAGCAGTTCGTCGGGTTCGGGACGCTCCGCATGGCTCAAATGTTTCGCCCACTCATTAGTTCGATATGACATGGCGACTCTCGAAAGCGGTCTCGGTAAACGATCCCTGGTCAGGCTTGCCGGGGTCGATGAGGCGCTTGCAACCGATTTCGTGTTTTCGTAAGATTGAGTAGTATTCGGGCTGAGGGTAGGATCGCGGCATGTCTCGGCGACTTGTTCTCCATCTCGTCTTGATTCTTCTCTCACGCACGCACTGCTCTTGTTCAAGTCGGGTGGCTGCTCCTGGTCGACGACGGAAGCAGGTTCGGTAACACTGACGGACACCGGCTGAGGCTTCGCGGCTCCCTCCTCCTGGCCAACATGATCGTGGAGTTCATCATCCTTTTTACCTAATTGAGCACGAATCTCAATGTTTCCTTGAGAAAACTCGGTCTCTGCACCGGAATTGTTCTGTCCAGTTTCCTCCACGAGTGAGAGCCCATCTACACCGCTCAAACTCTCATCATCAACGGTGGCTGCAAGTGACCTCTCGTCGTCTTCGGTTTGGCAGAAATCACCCATGAAAAGCTCCTCGGTACTCCGACCTGCGTCAGAGGCGCACGCACCTCCGCCAGTGCGTTCGGATACCTGAGAAAGGTTTCGGAGAAGCGAGACGGAACCCTTGGATAATCTTTTTGAAAGCGACACGTGTTTTCGCGGGACTGCGGAAACGGCTGCCTCGTCGTCTTCTGCAAAAGTGGCAATGGAAGATCGATCCTCGTCAGACCTGACGTCACTAGGTTCAGGAACCGTAAACGGAAGGGGCACGACTTCAGGAGCCTCCGTCATGGTCTGGGCTTGAGATACCCTTTTGCTCCAGGTGGTGTATCGTGAGTTTCGGTTGCTGTCGGAGAAGTCTTTTGCCTCCTGCTTGAGGTCGGCTTTCTCGTCCAGCGTCTCGCCATCGACGTCGGTAGCTGACTCTGGGATATCATCAGCTGCAACACGGACAGTGACCTTGCCCTGCTCAGCGTCTTCTGCGGCTATCAAACCCTTGTCTGGTCCATGTATCGACTGGTCCGAATCAGACATTGCCGCCTTTTCGATAATTTCAGCGGTTGGCTTTTCATTCGGTGCTACATAGCGTGGCCGAAGTCTCTTTTCGCTCCCATTCTCACTATCATTAGTTGCGCGGGAGTCTGTCGTGCTGTCTGCAGTTCCGTTGCCATAGATGACTTCCCACTGCTGGCGCTCTCGCGCATTCGACTCTTCGATTTGGCGACCAACATTTTCCTCCTCTCGTTCCAGACTCTGTTTTTCTTGAGCTCGATCTGCTGCTCTCTTGGCATTTTTTTCGCGCACAATTTTCCAGAGCTTTATCTGGGAAACGATGCCGGCCAAGAAAATGAAAACAATTGCGGCAGTCTCAACGCGGATGCCCTTTGTGACTGGGTAGGTGTCTGCTCCAAGTGGAAATAGGTTATCGTTGACCGCCCAGACATAGGCCCAGAATTCTTTCAGGCCGGCGCGACTGAAGCAATCAATTCCAAGCACCGTGACAGTTGAGCCGCCGAACGCGATCAGCACGATGAGTGCGTAGTCGCGTGTCCGTCTACTGAAATAGAGGGCGAAGCCGGCAAGAGTGAAGATGGCGATGAAGGCGGCTTTGGACGGCACTGTGTGAACAAGTCCTCCGGGCACCAAGCACAGTAGCCACATGCTGAGGCAGAATCCACCCAGGGCGCAGCCAAAACCTTCAGTCAGTTCCTTGAAGAACATGGCGGCAATTCCAACTGCGCAGCCTGACAAGATGACAGCGACGACGTATCCGCCTTGCAGTGCGTTGGTAGGGGGGACATTGATAACGTAGACGATCAGCACTGTAACGCCAAGTGCCGTCATGTATGCGGTAGAAAAAAAGGTGTGTATCCACCGGTTTTTGATACCAACCAGCGTATATACCACGCCAGTCACAAGCAATACGACGCCAGCGACTCCCCATCCCGGAGTCAAGTGGGGAGGCAATGGTAACTGGCCAAAGGGGATTGTTGCTAAAGCCGCAAATTAGTATCGTCGACGGTGTGTTGCTTTGATCCACCTACAATTGTAGTAAGTCGAGCTGTCCGGAATACCGCTGGAGGTTGCGGTAGGCAGCACGGAGCTCGTTGCGGTCTGTGTTGACGAAGATATGATTGTTTTGAAGCCAGAGGCATCCGATCGGTCTGGCAGGGTAGTTGATCCCCCAAGTTTTTGACCATCTCGGTCTTGCCCAGCAGCATCGGTGGTAATTGACTGGGCTGGAGCCGAGGTTGGTGAAGCTGTCGACGTCGCGCCGCCGTCTCTCTTGGCAAGTGCATAACTCTGAGAATACGCAAATTGCACAAACAGAAGCAACAACATGAGCGCTCCCAAGCGACCCGCTATCATTGCCATCGTGATTCGGCGACAGTCGAGTAATTCGTGTTCGAGCTCGTGTACGAGTTGCTGCAAAGCTTTTATAAAGTCCCAACGGGCCTGAACATTATCGGGTGTTCGAGAGTCTGAGACTTCGCGCTATGAAGCAGGAAGTAGAAAGAGTGGCGGATCAAGAGAGGCGAAGAAGGATAACTTGGGTCTGAAAATTATACAAAAGCAATGACGGAGAGATTACACCGGTGGTCCCGGTGAGCAGCCCTGCCAAGAGTAGGGGACGGGAAACGAAAGAAATGATGCAAACGAGCAGCGGACGTCTACCTATGCACAACAGGTAAACGGCTTGCTCATACGGACCGAAAGATGACAATAAAGAACGTTACTACCAGCGAAAGAGCAAATAAAGCGGAAAGAGCGAAAAGAGCGAATGGGCGATGAGAATCACACACATGAAGCAGTGGCAGTGGGATCGAGGTGGGAGGATTAGAACTGCCGAACGGAAAACCAGTCCTGCCCACGTTACTTCAGCTGTGACTTCAGCTATGTATGCAATCTTTCAGCTGACCGGCTCTTGAACTCTCTTGTAGCAGCCGATTATTACGCCTTTGCTATCATTTCAGCTTTCCGGTAAGGCAGGACCTTTATTACCGGACTTATCGAACATGGCCCAACGACTTGATATGTACATACATAGGTACATACATGTATTTGGGCGTCGTCTGGGGCGTGAGGGCAGACGAAAATGGTACACGCACCCCCGTCCAAGGCTAGGAAACGAAAACGGGATGGCGTAAGACCAGTGGCCTGCAGACACGCGCTTTGCCGTTCAGGACAACAAAAGCCGGCTGTCCAAGATAAAGATGCATGTACTCCGTAGGGCCAATTTCCCGGCCGAGGGCGATGTGGAGCCACCATGTGGGTGACGGGCACGAGCATACGGAGTACCTCCGTAGACAAAGGGAAAGGGGTGGTACAAGCAGTGATCCAGGAGGGAAGTGACGAGTCACAGCACTGGGCTCCGTTTATGCGCAGCATATGCGTACATTCGGAGTACATGCGTCATATTCTGCTGTAGGAACTCGCACAAAGGACTCTCATTAAGGACTCTCATCAAGGACTCTCATCAAGGACTTGTATCAAGACAGCAGGCTTCGCATCAAAAAGGGGAGGAAAAGAGAAAACGAAGCATGAGGCAAGAAAAGAAAATATACGGCTTTCCTGTCTCATTCTAGCGTCATTTGTAGCACAACAACTACAAGTTACAAGTCAACAACAGGCAACGTGGGACTCCGGCGGATCAAGAATATCAAATTTCAAATATTGATCAGTGGTCACTGGTCACTGGTGGCGGCTCCAGCGGAGAGGGCGCTGACAATGTTGTTTCTGGACCGGCATAAAATGATAAGACGTGCCGAAGATACATCCGCTGAAGCAAGTTGCAGGAGCATACGGTAGCATTGCACCAGCCCCAGCTGACCCAAATGGACGAAGACAAAGGCTGCTGCCCAGTGCCAAGCGGCGAAGTTCCTAATAAAAGAATGGAAGACAGATGTGTTGCAACTTGCAGCCTGCGCTCTCTGGACTCTGCTCTGGAGGCGGATGCGCCGCCTGCCGATTGGCCGGCTACATTAGGGTACCTAATGTAGGTCCATTTCAGGTACGTACTGCGAAGCGCGTCTTGTCTCAACGCCACCCGTTTCGATGCGCGGCCGATTTGAGATTGAAGCTCATTATTAACCCTCGAGCAGCCATGTTGTAGTTGCAGCCATGTACAGACATGTACAGCCATGGCCAGCCATATAGCCATGTATAACCGGGTACAATCATGCTCACTATGCGAGCCGTATAATGTAGGGTACATATTGCAAGAGCCCGCCTGCCCGGCCCTCGCACAAGGCCGCCATCAATTCAAGGCGCCAGCGAGCTCGGTTGCTTTCGCGTCTCTATACCAATGAGAAATGGCATCACTGGCTGACGTGCCCTGCGGCCTGTCTCAGTTGCAAGCGTCACAGAATCAAGCCCATCATTTTACCATGGGAAAGAGTTCATGCATCATCGGTTCCGCGTTGCCGTGCTTCTCGGCATGGAAACTTGCTTTTCTTTCAACGTGGGTGCCCATATCTGTCGAGCACCGAACAGCTGGCACACTCCAAGCCAGATCATCCGCAACGTTTATACGTATGAATCGGGGGAGGGGAGGAAAGCGAGAAAGAGAAGCAGTTCCCCCGCATGGGTTTGTAGACATTTGGCCGCGGCCCGCCTCGCGGCCAGGGTCACCCCGGACTGCGACAAGTTGATCGTTGCCCCTGCGTACCTAGATGATCACCTTGTACAAGGTAGGGAGGAGCATGCTATCTTTGCGAATGGGTTCGGAATTGCAAATAGCGAAGCTTGGTCGATTCCAATCGTACGAGTGGCACACGTCAACTTCGATTAGTTGCCAACTTGCCATATATCCGCACTTCGTCCACAAGTCCAACCTCGGCACGTTGCATGACACGCGGGACAAAAAGGGCGCCTTGTTGGCCCCATGGAAGGCGGCGAAAGCTACATCCAGCAAAGCTTTGTGATGAGGTCGTTGTGGCAGCGTGCAGGCTGTGCCATGCTGACCTCATTGATCAATGCACGCAAAACAGTCAATTTGGTGGCGGCCACAAAGAGTCCACAAACTGCACCCCTGTTCTTCTTCCCGATTGAACTGGGGTCCGTTTTGCTCCATTTGCTCCATTTGCTCCATTTGCTCCATTTGCTCCATTTGGCGGATGGTGATCCATCTGTTCGGGAGCCTTTTCCTGTGAAGTTGCTCAAAATGCAACGTCCGTCCTCTGGAGTCTGGCCAAGTCAAGCCCACAAACCAGGAACCTTGTCCACCCGACGGCCCAGGGCCCCAGATATGTACGGAGTACTCCGTAGACCAGATATCGTTAAATTACCACGGCCCCGTTCGCTACCGGACGATAGCATCTCATGATCCATGCCATCTCTCGCACTCGGGCCCGATCGACGATGAAGAACGATAGTTCCCCCAGGCATGGTAATATGTAGCGCCGCGAGTGTGCGTCATAAGAGGATTGAATCTCCCAACGTATACGGACTCATTGTGCGAATATCGGCGGGCTTCCGTGATACGAACATGTGAACAGGCATCTTGCCCTCTACCAAGAGGTTGTCGATTGAGGTTGATGCGAATAGAACCATGTGCGAGGGTGAATACGGTCATGATCGAGCCTGTTACAAGACAGCATCTCCTCAATCTCTTCTTTGATGGAACTTCAGTGTTGACTCTTGAGGGCGAGTTGTAGGACGAGCACGTTTCACGTCTGTAGCATCATGAGTACGTCTCCCTTGCCAAGCCCGTCAAACACAATAAGCTCCTTGCGTTAGCAAAGTTGAAATGCCCCTCAAAAATCACGTCTCATCAGTCAGACCAGGTGTTGAGTCTAAAACCTTGAGTCGTTCGATAGGAGAAGTCTCGGACTGCATCAGCACCCACTGGATGCGATTCTCACAAGTACCTAACCTGCATAGGTACCTACAGATTCCAGCGTCCATTGAGTCCCGCAAAACGCGTCTCGGCTGCTGTCTGAACAGCACGTCGCATCGCATCGCCAGTAGCCACATCGCGAGGGGGGGGCAAGGAGCGAGTCCTGATACGTTTATTTTCACCAGCATGCACACGCCTGCCATGTAGGTCTCAGACAGATCAAATCTAGTTTGACGTCGTGCCGTCCTACCGTTCGTTCTCCGCGTTCTTGTCACCCCGACTTATTTTTCAGCCCCCTCGACCTACCAAAGACCTCACAAATACACACGCTCTCACGGGGAAGGCGGCGCCTCCATCTGGCCGGCAGAGCATCTAAGGGAGATGTGGCTGCCAATTCCTGAGACGCAGTGCCACCGCACGGCGTATGTAGCCTTGCCTTCTGAGTTTTAAGTTCTAAGTTCCAAGTTCTCGCTGGGCCGTGCGAACAGGGGAATGAATGGTTATTCTGAGGCTGCATCGGCCCAAGAGGAACGAAAGTTGGTCCTTCCAACAAGTTGGGGTGAAAGTCTAGAACACATCACGAGCATCACCTCACGCGTCGTGTCACCCCCCGGAGTTGTAATCAGTTTTTATTCGGAGCTTGGCTTCTTTTCTTCCCTAGGTATTCTACGAGATGACACCCCCCACAGCGAATACTTTCGGAAACACTAGCCGGTCTCTGTACTGTAAATTGTAATATCTATAGGGATGGACCGAAAAATGGTCCGAATCGTTCCGACCGGCGACAAGGAGAGAAAATCCCCCGCCACGTCAGGAGGCTTTGCCGGAGGTTAGGAATCGGCATCTCGTACAGAGCCATCCTTCTCTTTGGCACGCGGCACGCCCCTCATATAGGTACCTACGGAGTACTGGATTCCGAAATCCTGTTAGAAGAAACGTGGTACGTGTATTACCTTGGCCGTGGGGAATTACGGGCAGCAAGATGATGCACTCATGGACCACAACACACTTGTCTTGGAAAGAACATGGGAAACGCGCCCTTGTACTTGGTTTTCTGGGCCCTTGTGCTGCTTCTTAGATAGAAGTTAGGGTTTCTTCTTTGTCACAAAGTCCGGCGCCACGGAACGGGGCGAATCCATGGCGCACAGTACATACATACTCATTCGGTGAAGCTGAACTCTTTGATCCCGATATCTGAAATAAGGCATGGCCGCTCGCTGGAGCGGTTTATTAGCCGTGTGTGCTACTTGACTAGGTAAGGGGTGTAAGAGGGTCACTTGTCCAAGCCATGTATGGATCTGGAATTTCGCACATAGACTGAAGAGTGTGTCAATGCCGTATTCTAGATACCAGGGCATCGTATTCCCTCGACGTCATGCAGAATAGGGTCGTTGTACAATACGAGAGTTGTGGAATGAGGGAGGAAGGGGCGGGAATAGAGGCTTCCGCCACAATGCCTGCCACGCTTGATGATAATCATGAACGTGGGAATATCCTGCGCCGATCAATGTCGCGATGCGAAAGCGCTGCATCTAACCTTTGGTAGTGAGCCTTGAAGACCAGATTGTAGGCAAATGTAAAGAGGGAATCCGTATGAAGATGTCGCATAAAACGTTCACTCGTATTGAAAAGCCATATCGTACACGAACCCCGAACCAACGACGCCGCATTAAACAGTTCGCTCGTCGTCGTGATAAAAGCCCCTCAGAGAAACATACACTACATACAGTAAGCATACTTTTTTTTTTGTAAAAAAGAAAGGCGTACGCTCACTGAAACAGCACCTCACCGCTTCATAACCCGAGGAGAAACCCTATCAACACCATATCTCGGCTGAAAAGCTTGTTGCTGCTGCTTCCCCCCCAATCGAGATCCCCTCGCATGGCTTCCCATCCCCATCCCCGTCCCCGTCCCCAGCCCCGGCCCACGCCCACGCCGTTTCCGCGCATTAATCACCCCAAGAATAGATCGCACCGGGAGCGTAAATAGCTGCAGCAGCGCCCGAAAGGGGACCAGCCCAAGCCCGATACACGACCCCGTCATCCGGACAAGTACATTCCTCGAACTGCTATTCTTGGCCGCCACGGCCGCAAGCGCCAACGCATCATCCAGACGCGAGTCTATAGCCGCGAACCGCGCATCAGTCTGATGTTGCAGCAGGACCGCTTTTTTCTCGTACCGCCTCACGGCGCGGTTGAGCGCATCCAGGTCCGGCTGAATCGCATTGCGTATATCCCTGAGTAGAGAGGTTTTCTGCTCCAAGGTGGAGCCGGCAGAGCCGCCGGGATCGCATCCCATCATCGTGATATGATCGTCTTGGCTGTGTTCCCTGACGAATTCGTCTGCCAGTGACCGGGCTTCTAGTCTTCCTATCCGCTCGAGCACGTCTTCTAGATGCGCGGTGGCGGCGGCGGCGGCGGCGACGGGAGGCTGGCCCGGCGCGGGGAATGGGTCTTGGCCCCCGTGGAGGACTCGCTGGAGGTGGAGGGTCCGGGACTTGACTAGCTTGATGGTGTGAGAGAAGGCGCGTAGCTCGGAGACGAGAAGGAAGATGGTGAGGTTGTAGTTGGAGACGAGACCCTCGGATGGGCGGCTGAGCTGGACGCGGATGTGGTGTAGGAGGTAGGCGCTGAGGATGGGGAGGAGGAAGCACGAGAGAAGGGCGAGGACTTCGTGGGCGTAGAGTTCTCGGAGGGCGGAGCGCTCAAGGGAGGTAATTAGGTCGGGGGGGTGTTCTGGGTGGCTGGGAGAGTCTTTTTCGATGGGAGAATGCCCATCTTCTCCTCCTCCTCTTTCTTCTTCTTCTTCTTCGGGGACATGGTCGAGGCTGGTTTTGGGTTGTTGTTGTTGTTGTTGTTGTTGTTGTTGCGTGGTGTCGAGGCAGGAACCATTGCTTTGGAGGTCCTCTTCCAGAGCGGTGTCGGATTCTTGCTCAACGCGGACTTGCTGGGCCGAGTGATACCAGACCCTTTCGCCAGTATATTAGCATCGTGCCAGAAGATATGGTGATAGCAATGATAGGGAATTTGCACTGCGATAAATCGGCGATGGCTTACCATGGCTGCGTCACAGACCAGTGCAAAAACACGCCGGACAAGCCCAACAGCATAATATCCGTCACCAAGACATGGCCATCCTTGACCAACACGCCCGCAATGGCAGGCAGCAGCGCAAAAGCCAGCGACAGCGAGGCCAGTGAGGAAGATTCAGGCGCATGAGTCGCGGGTGCGGCGGCTCCCGGGTTCAGCAGATGGCGCGCCTCATCCAAATTGTACTCTGAGAAGTTGGAGCTCCGCCGCAGCGGCACTGCTGCTGGACCCTGCGTCGGCGGCAATCCCTCGTTGGAGGCATCAGACCGGCTGGCATGGGATTTTCGTTGCATCGGCGCCGGAGAAGGCTCGTCCAGACCAAATGGCATGGGTTTGGGATGATCATGCCGGAGGACTGCTGCAGGAGGAGGAGCTGTCGCCAAGAACCCCCCTGTCGTCTTGGATGCCGCGGCGGGGGCGCGGGGCGAGCCTTCGTCCGGGGGAATCATGGTGCAGCGCAAGCGAAGTTGTTTGTGAATCCTTGTCGAACTCATCTGCTCATTGAAAGGGGATCGGAAGTGGCCTTTCTCATAATAAAAGGAACGAGAGGGAAAATGATGTAGGGGGCGAAAAATGAAGCTGTGTTGATGAAGGCGCTGTTGCCGTCGTCATGACTTTATTAGACCTACATACAGTAGGTACATACCTTGCTTTACTTGCTGTAGCCTGTGTGAGTCAGTGTGACTTTCCTGTGTCAGTTCGTGGCCGCCCGCACCGCCACATCCAATGATGGAGTTGCCGGCCCCCCATCCAAGGGATATAACAGGGAACGGAAGGAAATAGAGTACGCACGGATGATCGCATTGTTGCTTTTCTTATTTTTTTCTTCTTTTTTCTTGCTTACATATGGAGTATTACCTCCCCTTTTCAAACCTCTACTCCGTTGTACTTCGTAGACGAATGTCGGGTGACTTCAACTGTAGTTGCCTCTATAACGGAGCACAGCAAAAAAGTCAAGCGACACAAGGCCGGAGGTCCAGCCACATGTAGAAAGCCTACATATCACATGGCACAAGCCATAATCATGGCGGAATTACTCGTCATAGCGAATTCCCCATGAGCTGAGGGAGGGGACATTGGACAACTCGGGATTGTAGAGGGGCAAGTTGGCAACGCAGCGTACCAGTACCTTTGTTGGGTTGCTGATTGCTGCCAACCTGGTGCTTGCGACCCGTGCTCCTGTTTCATTTCCCTTTTTTGCCGTCTTGCGCACAGTATTCTTCGTTGCCATCGGTTTTCCCTCTTACAACACGTTTTTCCCATCTTTGCGTTGCGCCGAACGAATTGACGACGGTTCTGTTCTTGACTTGCTTATCGCTGGTGTTTGCGCTGCAACTGGGGCGTGCAGTGCAGGGCAGTGACCCGTGGCAGCGGCTGCATGGGACCTGCAGTTTGGTCGTCCGGGCGGCTACAGCGCCCACCAGTGGCCCACTCCCAGCGCTCCCACTCCTCCCAATCCTCCCACTTCCAGCACGCGGTCGGCGCGCACGATAACGTCCTTTCTGGCCGCAGGGGCAGAGTCTTCGCTGCGGCATCACCACCTCTGCCATCTCTGCCATCACAGCCAGCCTCACCACCGCCACAAGCCTCAACACCACCGTCACGGACCACTGCCGACGAATCTTGTACACCAAGACGGTCTGACACGTTCGCCGGTAGAGATCCTGCACTCATAGCACCCATTGCACCGCCCGCAGCAGCCACGGTCCATCCCAGTCCTGCTCCTTCCAGTCCCCCTGAGCACCGCCGTCTCGACGGCAGTGCCAACGTCGCTCCCTTCACGGCGCCCAACAAACTCGGATCGCCTTCCGCCTTCTTCTATCCGAATCTCTCTCCGGCCTCCGCGACAGAACTCGCTGCAACGGCTGTCGCGGCCGAGAACCAGGAGGAGCATCTCGAAACTGCAGCTCTCCCCCCCCACAACACAAACCTCCTTACCTCTCCTTTTCGCAAGACCAACAACAAGACTAAAATCGCGTCTCCTCGGAGCGGTCGTCCCTCTGCCTCGCGCCTCTGGAACCCGACCAATTCGACACCACGGACCTCTGTCCAACAACACCAACGTCGCAAGCGAAGACCCTCATCGCCGCTCCCGCCCTCGGTTCCGCTCCAGCACCCTGCGCTTTGTGCCTTGGCCGAAACCGATGACCCGTACGATACCGCCGCAGGAAGCTTCCCACTATTGACTCTTTCCGAGCAGCGACAATCGAGACACGCAGTTTCCGGGCGAACGAATTTCCTAGTCGAAGGATCCGGGACGAATAACCGCCGGATAAGCTTGCCGCGTCCTATTCGCACATCAGCCGACGCAGAACATATCCTCTCTCGCGGATTGGTCGCCTCGGACTCCCCAAACACCATCTCTCGGTCCGGTGGGCTCTTTGCAGACGCAGCTAGCAGGTCAGGACCCTCAGCAGAGAGCAAAGGCAAGCAAAAAGCCATAATGGCCATCACAGAAGACACACGGAGGTCCTGCTCTAGGGATCTCGAGCGCGGGCCTGATGTAGTAAACGCCCGCCTCTCGACTATTTCTGCCGCAGACGGCATCGGCACGTCCATCTCCTCGTCGAATTCTTCCATCATGGGCGAAGATGTTCAGCCAGACGCCGCCGAGGAATGGGGCCCCCAGCACCCATGTTACCCGCACCTGAATCCGCATGTCCCGCCCGAGTCTACCGAATATGCCACTACGAGAATTATACGCGTGAAGCGCGACTGGCTGGTCGCGGGGGATCTGGCACCCACATTCTCCAACTTGTATCCCGAGATTCTGGACCCGGCGGGGGTGTCGGAGCAGGAGTTCCGGCGCGTGGTGGATAAGTTGAATGCGGAGCTGGTGCCTATATTCAATCCGTATGGGTGGCGGAATATCCTGGATGCGGCGCTGGGGTTGGTGACGGGGTGGTTGTGGGATGATTTCGGGATGACGGCTGCCAAGGGGAGGATGAATGCGTTGGAGGCATGGATGGAGAGGTGGAATGGGGAAATGGAGAAGACGATGGCGGAGGAGGAGGGGGTTTTGGCGCCCAAGTTGATTCCGTTGAGGCAGACGGGGTATATGAGTGTATGTGCTTGTCTTGTCTTGTGCTGACCTCTTTTCACTTTTCTGATTTTGGCATTTCCTTTTATTTTATTTTTCGTTTCCTCTCCTTCTTATCTTCGCATCTCCTTCACCCCCCCCCCCCCCCCCCCCCCCCCC